>JAVSBV010033644.1:0-11540 GCA_033117975.1 Parotocinclus spilosoma | reverse complement strand
CTTGTACATTGCAGTGTAATGTGTGTGTAAACATTGGTAAGCAAAAGGAAAAAAAAAAACAGACCAAACTCAACCCTACCCCATCCTCACTCGGCTCACCATGACCAATGGACATATTACTGAAGATTAAGGCAATATAAAGGGTACAAAAAAAAGAAACCAAGCGCACATTCAGTTGGGTAGAATCTCTAAATTAGTGAAATGAGAGATGAAAGGCAGCCACTTTGGCTGTACATCCTCGTAACGTGTATTTAATTTTCTCAAGTTTTAGCAAGAACACAACTTCTTTGAGCCATTGGGGAAATAGGAAGATATTTGGTAGACTTCCACTGCAAGAATAAGGAATGTCTAGCTAGTAAGGATGTGAAGGCTATAATGTCTTTTTGTGTAGAGTGTAACAGAGGTTTCAGGAACGACAGTGTCATTTTCTTTATGGAGAATATGTTTTTGCCATGACACGTGATGTGATGTGGAATCCTTGGCTCAGTCAGTATCAGATGTAGTCTTTAAATAAATGGTGGGGATATCAAATAAAAGCATGACTAGCCACATTGATATTGAGAACAGAGATCAGATCCACCTTCTAAATGACCATTCTTGAAGCAATCTAGGTTCTCAGACCTACTATTCCCATAGGTTCCTATCATTAACACTCCTTATAAGACAAGAATCCAGGGGCCTCAAGTACTAAAGTTAAGTACGGGCACGGCTAACTTCACGATTATGGTCGATTGTATTAAAAGTGACTTGAATGTGAGATTGCGGTCTCTCACGCCAGTTTAATTTCATGCATAGGTACGTTTGTGATGTGTTTTCTCAATTAGTTTCGTCATATTGAAGTAGCACATATTAAGATTTCACACACCCATTACATTTTTTTGTTGAAACCAGTCAGTCAATTTCAATGAACTAGTCAATTACAAACAATTAAAAATGACAGTGTATCCACTTAGCCTAGATTATATAAACAAATCCACAACTAAAACATAAGTTCAAATCAACATTAAATTTTCACGGCTTAAATAATTTTTCTCACAGTCTGTCTCACACCCAGTCTTGCTGCAGAACACCTGCTTAATGCATTTATTTCGAGTAAATAGGGTTGCTGAGAATCACCTAATGGCCGAGTGTATGGAAGGGCACTGTCGTCAGGATCCCATTGTCAGGAACCATACACTCATTATTACTATAGGCCGATCAGAATTAATTGTTGGCTATACAATTCTGTAACAAGCTACCAGAATTACTATTAGCTTTAAATAGAAATGAACTGTTATTATCATTATTCATTATTGATTATCAAGCGGGTTGTGTAAATATAAATTACACGAGCATTTTCAATAGGTTTCATTAGGTTGGCAATTGGTTTGCCACCTTTGAGTGAAAATCTGACTGGCTTGCACAGAACCACGACCTCATCTTCATCAGACACCTTAAAAATGCGGTGGAAAAACGTGTGGTGTGTGTGATGTGTGTGTGAAATTACATAATTATGAATACACAGGCTTGTGTTTTTGAAACGTTTCTGGAAAGATGTAATCTGATTACTTCTTACACTTTGCCTAAATGTTTAATTTGTCAAAATCTATATTTGTTTATATGCACAGGCTCTCGACATATCTGATATGGACAAAGCTTTACTGATGTACGGCTATGCTACAGCTTTAATAGAAATCGGACAACCTGAGGTAACCAAATGAATCCTTTGCATACCAGATCGCTTGATACTTTCCTTGCGTAATGCTTTTTTTTTTTCCCTTTTGGAAAGTGAGTTTTGATTTAGCAAATCAGTATGGATCTCAAGCATGGTATAAAATCCAGACTTCGTTTTTTATCTTTTTATTTTTAGGAATTGTTTGAAGCTCATGTGGAGTTTGACAAACTAAAGAGTTCTGCGGATAGAAGATTTCAGTCATTGGTTCATTATGGTTTAGGAAAGGTGCTGCTAAAGGAGAACCGGTGAGTGCAGAACTGAGTAAGATGTTTTATGACTATCTTGTTTAACATCTTACAGTGGAGCCTTTTCTTTTTTTTTTTAGGTTTGGTGATGCTCTTCAAGAATTTTCTAATGCTATGCTGATGCTGCAGAGGCAGATCACACCTGGTAAACAGACCTGGCCCACCACTAAAGTAACTGTTCAAGAGACCCAACCTGATTTTTTACTGGTGAGTCACTGGTTTTGATGTATAGTCTGTGAAATTTGTTGCAACTGTGATTAGCATCCATAATTTTTATCTTTTGCTTTTCTTTAAAGGACCGCCTTGGGAGCTTTATTGAGATGTGCAAATTTCCACCTAAGCCAGATGCCATTTGTAGACACCAGCATTCCCAAAATCAAGTGGCTGAGATCTATTTCACAGATCCAGACTTTAAGGTGAGCAATAATGTGCTTTATAGCTGGGTATCATGCATGTCTTTTATATCTTGTATTTGATCCTGTTAGTGAAATTATTTTATACCTCCCTGTGACAGTTAAAGCATGATGTGGCTAAGAAGATTAATGAATATTTGAAATAAAATTCTATGTAGCACCAGAATAGTCATAGTTAATGTTTATATGTAATTGATTCTTGAACTGTGAGTAAATTGTATGTGTAAACAGATTGGTGACCATTAGGTCCGATTGCTGATTTTTTTTATAACATATGATGAGCGGGCAGCACGGTGACTTAGCTACTGAGTGGGTAGCACTGCTGCCTCACAGCAAGAAAGTCCCAGGTTCAATCCCAGGATGGAACGGCCTGGGTCCTTTCTTTGTGGAGTCTGCATGTCCTCCCCTTGTTTGCGTGGGTTTACTCCAGGTGCTCCGGTTTCCTTCCACAGTGTAGATATGTGTGTTAGGTTAATTGGTGTCTTTAAATTGGCATTAACTTCTGTGTGTATGGGGGGGGGGGTTGATATAACCTTGTGTGTTGCTGAGATGGCCATTGATGCCGATTCTAAATGAATGCAAACAGAACCGCTTTTGTTTATCATTTATTTTAATGGAATTCTCTTCATTGCAAAGCTAGCAGGAACAGCTGGCCCAGCTTTAGCTATAAAGCTCTGCCTTTGTTAGTTTTATTAGTGGGGTGATGCTGTTTTAAATGTTTTTTTTATTTATTTTTATTTTTTTTATATATATATATATAAATATGTTGTTCAAAATGTATTCTGAGTTGTTCCACCATGGCTTATTTTTGCTATGCATGTAATATACATGCAAAATAATACTGCAAACTAAGAAACACTGCAATCGATACGTTTAATGATAACAGACCATGTGAACACTTACAGTTCAGTCTGAAGAAATATGAGTAGATCCTCTATCACAAAAATGAAAGTTATTTGTTAATAGTTCATTTATTAAATCCACAGAGAATAAGTATGCATGCATGATGTGGCTGGAAGAGCCAGGTAGTTTGCAAATACACTGCTGAAAAAAAAAGTGGATATTTTAAAATGAATATAAAATGAATTCACATTAACGGCATTTAGCATGAGGTCGCAAAAGAGCTGCTGAACAATCTGAGCCTGTCCATGTACCATCACTGTTGATGTGTTTGGTAGTCTTGGGTGATCATACACCCTACTGAACAGTCAATGTGTGACACTCTCAACCAGTTTAACAAGCTTCTGTTCAGCCCCATAAATATATCACTTGCTATTCAATCATGCAAATTAAGGTTGCATCTAATTTATGTAGTCATACAACTTTCTTTGACTTTTCATTTGCTTTTCTGATTATCTTGATTATCTCTGATTATAATGAAAGATATAATCAAATGCTTCTTTTTTTAATCGCTTCATATTCATTTTGAAATATCCCCTAGTTTTTAAAAGCGGTATACATGCTGGTTTTAATGTTACTTGAATTTAGATGCGTTTGTAACACTGACATGCGTCATGGTTGGTGACTGTTTAAAGAGTAAGAAAGCTGCCTTAAAAATAAAGAAGCTTTAAATTAGCTGCTTCTATAATTTTATTACTGTATTGTAGTCACTACTGACAGTGTTACTGTTCTTCAGGCAGTTTTCTTGACTTGACTTGAGAATTTCAACACTTTCTATTAATGAACTGGGTACTAGCATAACAGCTAATCTTTACGGCAGCCTGTTATGGAATTATTTAGTTATTTAGGTCATGTTTTCCTATTGGCTGGTTGTCAAAATGGAACATTTTAGGGTCCAGGGAGACTTATTCACCCTAATGATACATTATTGTAGTTGGAAATGTGAAATAAGTTTAGGCTGATACCCAATCGTTTGTAGTCTAATTCCTAGCTTTTATAAAGATTGAAACACCAATAATAGGAATGTTACCAGGTTGTTTTCTGCCAACTCTTTTCTGTCAGTAGGGTTCACTTTCATTCATTCAGGTGTGAGTTAGTTATTTACAAGACCAAGCTCCTATTATGACTTTTAAGACTTTGAAGGTTGAAGTGAACAGATTGGCTCTATTATCTGTATCAAATTAGAACCAATGGTCTGTGTGTGTCTGTGCAATGTGCAAAATATTAGTAGGTAGGCCAGACTTTTTTAATTGCTTGTTCCTCGGATGTCCCTACTTAAGAATCTACTGAGGAGGGAGGAAAAATAAATAAATGTAATTAAAAAAAATTTCAGCACTTTTCAATTTCTCGAGATCTATGTGGAATCAATACAAGGACTTTTATTTAAAAATAAAATTTATTTAACCTACAATTAAATTAAAGCGAATCTGGAAAAAAATTAAATGAACGCAAATTGCACGTGAAATTGCTTAGTGTTCTAGATTTCAATTGCAAATGTTTGGTTGTTTCAGGGTTTCATTCGAATGTCATGCTGTCAGAGTTGCAAGGTGGAGTTTCATATCAGTTGCTGGAAAAAGTTCAAAGCTGCTTCATTCACCGATAAGAATGATAAGGTTTGTGGCAGAGCTGAATTTGATGTGTGCATTACATGAGACTCAGATCTCTTGAGTACTGATATTGTTTTTATGTTTTGTTTCCTCATTAGGATTTTCTTCAGGATTTGTGTTTCACTCCAGACTGTACTGGTAGGATCAGTCACATTGTAATTTTTGACTCAACTGGACTCGTTAAGTGTGAGGTATGTTTCTTAATCTAAAAAATCAAACAAAAAATCCTACCGTGTACCTTTATAACTCTGATTCTAACGAACATTTTTCCTGTTTCAGTTTAAGTCGTCTATTTCTAAAAGAAAAACTACACAGAGACGGAAAGTCAAACAAGAATGTACAAGGTGAGCTGTAGTCCCTTGATTTCAGTCTCTCTGTTTTTCAGAAGTTACCTATAATAGATTATGCAAATTATGCAGGGTTTTTAATGTTTTTGTGTCTTGAAAACATTTTGGTTTGGAATCTGTAGTCGCAATTGTTATTTTCTCTATACAGTCATAAGAAGTTAAAATCTAAAGAGGATCGAAAGCTGCGGCGAAAACAATATAAGGCAGCTGCGTCTGTCACCAAGGTAGAAACAAATGACTTAACAAAAGAGAATGGAGCTAGCAAAGAGGAAAAAGATGTTCTCCAATGTGAGTGAACTTCACTTTATTATTATTTCATATTGTGTATCCTAAAGATGATATACTGAATGTGTTTCTCTTAGCATTTATGCACTGCTCTCAAAAATGAGGGGATATTTCGTTATGGGAGATTTTATTTCGAAGTATCTCAATTTTTGTGTGCAGTGTATTTCTATATAGAATCATCACATTTTCAGTCTGTGGAAATTGTCTGAACTAATACACCTTTTTTTCCCCTCTTTCAGCATCGCCTAGGGATTCGGTTGTTTATGGAGATCGTGTTTTACACCAGATTTATGAAAGCAGAGAACTTTTCAATGATGAAATCTGCAGTATTTCTAGTATACTTGTGTGCCTGAGGCCATGGATGGACTTGGACAAAGCTAAGGGTCATGTTAACATGGTAACGTGCCACACAGAGCCTAAAGTTTTAACGGATCTGGTGGATGTGCTGCTGGAGAGAAAGAACCGGGTCTGGGCCAGGCTCTTCATTCAGAACCTCAGCGGCTGTGCAGACATCAAACCCAAACTTCATGAATGGGCTAAGCAGCTCGACAGTGCTGGTATGGTGACTTTCTTCATAATTTTCTAGACTTTATAAGCAGTACTGTGCAAATGTCTTAGGCCACCATTAAGTTAGATATGCCATCTTAAACTGAACAGCTTCTATAGGCTACACTTGCATGTATTTAGTGTGACTTCCCCTTACACTTGATCTGTGGCAGCACTTGTCAGCTTCACTGGGATGGTGGGTTGACGCAGCCAATTTCAGCAGTTTGAAATATGTATGTATTTCCTTGGCTTTCCCAGATTTATGAATGTAAGACACTTTGCTGTACTTGATTGGACTGGATGTTGGGAGATTTCCATTATTCCAATGCTCAGACAAAAATAATAAAAATTCAGATGAAGCCAGCTGGTGCTGTCCAATGCGATTTAATACTAGGCCCCGTCATTGTGTGGCAAAATCTGAGCTGTATGACAAGTCTTTTTGTTGTTTGGACAAACCTGAGGAGATTAACTGCAACGTAGAACGGGTTAATTTTGAGCATGAAATGAGGAGCTGCTTCTGTCACATGGACATGGTTTGGGTATGGAAATCTGACACGGACCAGAAACGAGTTAAGCTATGCTCCAGATTCCCATGACAGACTCTACTTCGACTTACCTCTTTTACCACCTTTGCCAAAATCGTATGTTACAGATGCACATCGTGCGGCAGTTTCACAAACACAGCCCTACAGAAACAGCCCTAAAGTTCCTGTAATAACTTTAATAACATGTCAGCTACTCAGTTTGATATTGCTGATGATCATGTTCATGATGAGAACCTTTTTAGATTTCAGTTGTTAGTTATACTTGGTCAACTGAATAGTCTCTCTTTTCAAAGCATGTTGTTTTGCAATGCATAGCGATTGTTCATAACAACAAATGTACAACTCCAATAAAGAAAAAGTTGGGACAGTATGAATAATGCATATAAAATTCACATTTTCTTACGTTTGCTTTCACTTTTAGCGCATTGCAATCCCGATTTCTCTTGGGGGGGGAGGGGAAACTTGCCCTTGATCCCGTATGGTGGAATTCAAGTTGGTGGCCATGTTTAAAACATAGCCCCCCACCCCCCATTACTTGCTGGGATATTCAGATATGCTGAGTGTTTCATGAAATAAAAAATGGCCAGAGATTTTCTATCCCTTAGAGGACATTAAAACAAGAACCTCCATTCAATAACTGATAGAACATAGTTCTCCACACAGTTTTACGCTTTTTTTATTCCACGTTTAGACGTTCACACTTTTTAGGTTGGGGATTAAAGCTATTAATGGGGCACATACTTTGATCTGCTCAAAGGGATGGTGCTCTCCTAAATGGGCTGCCTTCTTTAATGGTACCTCCTTGTCTTGTGTCCTAGAGCACAACCCCACGCTCATTTTGTGGGTATGTGAAGTAAACTTAAACTGCTAATCTGACTTCTTTAGGAGTATGGAGAAAATCATGTACGCTGTATAATCACCATACATTTATACTCCATGGTATACTGTGAAACTGATTACAGCTGCAACCCTAGTCATAAGTAGCCAGTAATGCTGAAATTAAACTAACATTTAATTAAGCATGATTAAACAAAACATCCTCCTGTTAAACCAATCCAGTCTGAAAAAGGCTTTTTTTGTTTTGTTCCGCAGGTCTGAAAACTGCTGAGCGGTTTATTTCTCAGTGCAGTGATCATCTGGAGACTCTAGATCTCTCGCCTCTGTTGGAGTTCCCCCCCTTGAAGGACTTGAATGACAAATTTAGACCCATGCAAGAGCTAATTGGAGAAAAATGCTTTACAGTAACGGACTACCTGAGACAGGCACCACCCCAGGAAATTCGTCTGTTCTTTTGGACCCTTGAGGAGCACAGAGAGCACTACCCTTCTTGTTTTTCTCAGCTTGAGGAGTATTTTGAAATGGGTATGCTTTACAGAGAGACTGAGCATTTGATCATCTCTTACTCTTGCAGAGTTCAAATCTTTCTTTTTTTTTTTCTTTTTTTTTTTTGCAGATTCATTATGTTTAGTAATTAAGAAGACTGAGGTTGATGACCAAATAGTGAGTTACACAAAATTTGTTTAATGCTTCATTACTAAAATTGAGTGTGCATCGTTGTCACATGGCATATGTTTATGTATTTTAGAGTTTGTTTAGTAAGTGTAAAAGCAAACATCGGAAAAAGAAGCTGAAAGAACAAAAGGTAAGTAATTTTGTGAATTGGTGATGATTTTGACCCAAGCTGAAATTAACAAAGTGTTGTTTTGTGTTTTAATAGTCCATTTGTCTGACTCGCCGTAGAGGCGGAGTGCTAAGAGATGACGATGATTTTTTCTCTGAAGAGGATTCATTGTGAGATTCATTCAAACATTTTTGAATTAATTTCTTACGGCAGACTGTACTGCAACTCTTATTTAATCCTTCCTCCCTAGGATGCTACTCGATAGCACTGATCCGTTTAGTGTTCCATTCCGCTTGAGGGAAGAAATAGCAGCATTTGAAGAACAATATGTGACCACTGGACGCACCAGCCAGTTCAAAAGGTATTTGGACAACAACCCAGATCCAACCACAGAGAATTTATACGAGTGAGTATCTTCAAACGTCATTGACTATTGAAAATTCATTGAGAAGTTTACAGATGTCCTGAGCATTATGATCACCTGGTGTAGGCTGATGCTTTAATAAGTAACACGTTAAGACAAAATTTTAGACAAAGCCAAGACAGAGTTCTAGTGCTTATTGTTAGCACAGTGCAGTTTGAGTTTGAAGATTCAACTGTAAAGTACTTTTACGACCTTGTGTAGGAGAAAGGTGTAACGATGATTTGATGAGACCTCATAGTTTTGCTTAACTGAATTTTTTTTATTGCAGGGCAGTATTATCCTAAACAAAACAGAAGATCAGCCAGAGACTTACTGATCAAAAAAAAAACCAGAAGATCAAACTGAGACTTAACGAGGGAATGCAAACCAGTTTTTATAGCAATAGTAGTTGAAAATGAACACCTTGCTACAAATAAGTAGTCAAAATTAGTACACTTAAACCAGGACTATTTTGCACAAAGTTGATATCTCTAGTCCAAACACATGTGAGAGATCTCACATTTGTTGTTTACGTCCGGTTTTACACATAATTCTAATATATCAGAAAATAAAATAAAAATAAGACCTCAGTTATTAAAGTGATTTGGTTTACTTGTGCATATTTGGCTTGCAATACATTCCAAAAAAGCTGGCAGGGTGCAATTTATGGCTAGTACGGTGATATCACCAAATGATTATAATGATGATGATGATTATTATTATTATGTAAATTGGTGTCCACAAAAGGCTGAATCTCTAGGCGCAATGTTAAAATGTTTAAAAAAAAAAAAATATATATATATATAATACTGGACTGGTTTAAAAGACTGGAAGGCTTTTTGGTCCAGAGCACCATTTGTTTTTTGGGGTTTTTTTGTGTGTTTTTTTCCCCTTCCAAGAAAGACCTGGAGTACTGATTTATCTGAGCACAATAGATGTTTTCATTGTGGTCCATCCTAGATGCTCTACTGGGCTCTACAAGCCCAGAGAAGTCGAGAAATGGATCACACGTGATCCAGGCCAAAGACAACTACAATTCTATGCATTTATCAACAAGACAACTCAAAACGACTCATCTTTATTCATTAAAGCTACCAGTTGACATTACTTGTTTGAAATCAAAGTATCATTTAGTTTTTTGCCCTCGTGCCAACTTTTGAGAAATAACAAATGCTTAAGTTTTGGTGTAAACAAATTTCTCATACTTTGTATCCCTGTACCACTTTTTCAGTTACTTTGCTCAGATTCTGGAGCAACATGGCCCTCTAGAACCATCAGACCCACGCTTGGTGAGCGAGTTGGAGTATTTTCCGTCAGAAACAAAGCAGAAAATTGACGTAGCTGGAGGACTTGAGCCTTTCCTACAGGGTTCTCTGCGATTTGTAAAGTTAAAGAACCGCATTGCACTGATGACACAGTCTGTGTATCTGCAACGAGCTCTGGATAACGGCAATCCAACATTCAATGACATTACCTGCACCAACATCAGCACTGATGATTTGGAGCCTCAGGGATCCTCCTATCTTAATCCCACAGCCAAAGAATTTTTGCCTCACAACAACCATTTTAGTTCAAGTGACACCGTCTCATCTAACAGCGCTGTTCTTCTCAGCGATAACCTTTTAACTGGAACTTGTCTAACTTTGCTCGATCCTTATGGTGTTGGTTCTCAGAATTTAGCGTTTGTGTCACAAGATAAGAACGGCTCCGAACTTAATGGTTCCTTCTATGAAGGTTTGCGTTCTGAACTAAGTCCTAAATCTCAGACAGTGTATGTTCAGGTAAGATCTTTATAAAACATGTTTTTACATAATTTAATGCTTTTTTAATTTGAAGATACAAGTCCTACTTTTGTTCTTACAGACTTATAGAGGGGATATCCAAGATGATGTTGTCATTAATACAGAACCATTTGCACCCTATGAGAAGAATAATGTAAGTTTCAGGACCTGTGGTTGCCCTTTTGATTATTTAGTATTTCGCTGCTTTTTTAAAAGTAGTTTTAGTTGCGTACCATTTATTAGTCTCTCTCTCACTTTTAGGGAGATATTACCCAGACAGAAAAAAACAATGTAAAAAGGAAAAAAGAAATCCAAGATAAAGCGGAAACTCTAGAGTTTCTCCGAAAGGAAAGAGCTGAGGCAAGTTTTGCGATTGAGGCTGACGTGATGCGAATCCAAATGGAGATGAAGGTATATAATGAGTATTTTCTAAAACAGATTTAAAGGTTGAACTGTGAGTACATTAGGGAATAACAAACTATAATTTTTTTTACCGATTGTTGTTCATTGCATTGCCTATTTAGGTTGCCAGCAAAGAATTGAAGTTGTTCCAAGAAAAGCTTGAGAAGGAGGTACAAAAAGGTCACCAGGAGAAGAAAGACCAGCAAGAAATGGTGAAAACACTGAAGGCTGAGAACAAAGAGCTGACAGATTTGCTGGAGAGGTGAGGGTGCCAAATATGTTCATTTTTTTTTATTTTTCAAAAGTATAGATTCCGATCTACTTATTAGACATTTTTGCTATAATATAGTTTCCTTGCAGAGATTTTGTTTGCAGATTCCACCTGAAGTGTTTATTTTGCACTGTAGGGATGTCACCCACCAAATTTCTACACACATTGTTTCATTCAGCCATTCTTTTTGCATTTTCAAAGTTGAAAAAACAAAGTTTTGTTGCTAGGATGAGGTGAAACGTCATTGAAGCTGAAAATGGTGATGGCAAAAGTTTTTTATTTTATTTTATATGAACAATGATGTATCATGGTGCCAGGTGCATGATTCAATTCCACTCAATAAATAAAACGATATTAAGCTGGAGCAGCGCTAGCGCTGGGGCTCTGGTCTGTGGACGATGTGAAGACATTTGTTTCGCTTGAAGGGCATGCAACCTTGCAACTACTCTTCAGCTACTTG
>JAVSBV010033633.1:0-10000 GCA_033117975.1 Parotocinclus spilosoma | reverse complement strand
GAATCCACCTCTCTGCTGTAACGCCCTTTCCCCCATGTGGGCCAATCACGCTGGTTTTGTCCTCCTGAAACCAAATCCCCTCATCCTCCTTTCCAGCTGACCGTCGGTTCCCCTCCTCCCTAATACACACACACACACACACACACACACACACACACACACACCGCGCGTGTGCAGAGCCCGAAACCAGCGCGCCGAATAGCGAGCGGCTGTGCGTGGCTGATGATTAGCATGACGCGCCAGAATGGCATTCGGTTTGCAGGCGTGATCGAGGTTGATAGATTCTTATGCGGACCGCGCTGCTCCTCCCATCTCCTCCGTGACACTTTTCGTTTTCGGGGAGCCTGAAACGACCTTGGCTTTGAACACAGAATGGCGTTTTAAAAGTTACAACCGAAGCGCTGGTATCGCGCGACACCGGGTTTCTTCTTCTCCACGGACTGTTTATATTGACGTGGACGCGAGCTGAGGCTTCGAGAAAAATATCAATCAGGAGAGGGACGGCTACTGGGTACTTTGGTTGAACTAAAACATGCTCTAAAGCTTCTTTCATTTGTTATCCAAGGCCATTTCTGCTCTTGACCGCTGTCACTGACGGTGAACGTGCATGTGCTGTCCAACTGGAAGAGATGAGTGCTTCGACCAACTTCAGCAGCATTGTTGTTTAAAACCGTGCAAGAGCCATTGCATGGACGGTGTCTGGGTTTCTAAATAAGTTGCTGGATATTTATTTAGTTTCTTCTTCTGTGTGGACGGTGAATGCCTGTATAAACAAGCTCCAGGAAGCGCTCCTGTTTTTTTTCTGCCGTTTGATTTGGTTTATAGCTACGCATTAAGAACACCAATGTGAAGCTGAACCAAAACGTGAGTGACTGGGAGAGATAAGTAGCAGCAGACTGAGCCGAGCTACCGGCTTTGCCTTTTTACAGAAAGTAATACGTCGTATTTCTTGAACGTAGTGATGCTGCATATGGAAATGGTGCTGTTCGTTTGTCTGGTACTCTGGATTTGTGTGCTTAGCCAAGAGCCGAGCTCCAAGGTGATGGCCGATCGTTACGCCGTTTACTGGAACCGCACGAATCCCAGGTGAGGAAGCTCTTCTCTGTAATCTGCAGAAAATGTACAGGGTATTTTGACGTTGCGTGAGCAAAGTTGAACTCACTCTCACATGGCGCTCTTTCACTTTTAATCTGTTAGTTTAGATGTGCAGTTCGAACGCTGCTCTGCACAAGTAAAGCTACGTTAGACACACACCTGCAGTGTTTTATAGAGCCTATAAAGTTTGGATGGACGTTATCACACACTACACGGGTTAATTAAACAGTAATGGTGCCTTTTCAAATGCATGCGAGTTGCCCGAACAGACTGTCTCCGTAACCGTGATTTTTGTTTATTTTAGTTTATAATACGTACATACAATCTAAATTAGTTTTTTTTCCCCACCGTGGTTGAGTGTGTAGGACAGTGTATTTCAGAGCGTATTATGTATTCATTCCTAAATTAAATTACAATCTAGGTGCAGTGGTGTGGCGAACTTATTTGGGTATTCATACGAAAAATATAATGAGCGCTGGTTTAACTCTAACGTTATAATTAATTCGTGAAGTAGCTGTTTGTTATAAGTTAATTTAACGGCACGTATTAACTAAAAACATTAAATGCATTACTTCGTGGAAGCTACTGATAGCCCACTCTTTATATGCGTGGTCAAATTATGCAATAACTGCTGAAACACAGCAGTTCCCTTTTGTTTTATGTTAGTTTATTCTTAACAAACATTTTTTTTTGATTCCTGAAGGCTTTCTACACGTTACAGTTTACATACATTTGTCGTTTTGTTTTCAGAACTTGCTAATACCTGCTGGAAATCAACAACTTCTGTTTTAATTGCATATGACTATTTCAATTACGTACTAACATGCCGCACGACAATAACGTATTTCAATTAGAATCTCAGTGTGGCGAAAGCTAAATATTTCCAAAATATTAGAAATACGGCAAAAATAGTGAATTGATATTGAAGGTTCACGTTTGACAGAAAGCAGACATAAAAATGCAGAATAATTGACCAATTACTGCGCGTTTAGTAGAAACTAATTGTTGTAAAAGTTTCATCTCTCTTCTGTCAAGTTAATTATGACTATTATTATGACTAAGAAAACTAAGCCATTATGACTAAGAAAGCATGTGAACATCCTGTACTGACATATGCCTGGGCAAATAACTTATTAGTTTGTGAAATAAGTAGTATACAGCTTAGAGCAATGAGTCTCCTAGATCAGTAAGCTGTAGCAGGCATAATACTGTATATGAATGTAATTATTAAATATTATATTATCTAAATCACGTTAATACAATATTTGTTGATGCCAGATTGACATTGCCAATATATTGACTAAGTAACATGCTATTAGTTCCATGCTGTAGCTCAGTCACAAGCCAAGACATAATCTATTAAAACAAATAGTCTTGTTTCTTATCACGCCATTGGTGTAGTTCAAAGAGGTGTAAAACAATTCTTGGTTACAAAACTTTAACTGAATTGAGTTCTACAGTATGATTACAAGCACCTTTATGTAGCATACCTAAATATAAAATGTTCTCCAATATCTAAAAAGTATTTGTAACAATTTGTAACAATTAAGCATTTAATCTTAAATTGCCAGCAACATAGTGTTTTTATTTAGTCTTTTAACTGGTGTACATTTCCAGTGTGTACATTTTCATTTATCTGTAGTATGTCTGTGTGTGTGTGAATATTCCCTTGCTGGAGTTGTGGTCAGCGTGTCTGCCCCACTTTGAGCCCAGCGTTTATTTATGTACCACTTTGTTCAAACAGTGGAATGCAAAGTCAAGTTTAATCTGATAGATTATGCTGATAGACACACTTTCATTAGAGTGTGCATTTCTGCCCAGTTGACTGGCAGCCCTGTTGAAAAAAATGTACTCCAGATGTGCTGGCCGGTACAGTAGCTTAGTGAAAAAGCTTATACAATAACAGTAATAATATTCATACACTTATTTTTACAGATTAAGCTCAAAACTTATTATTTTGCTGAAGATAACAAACTGTAATAAGAATACCTACGATTGACATTGTTAGCCCTTACTTAAACTTTTGACCTCTTTTTAGTTTAATCAAATCAAATATAAATCAAATTCTGAATCTAGACTTTGGCTTCGAGACATATGGAATGAAATATGCTTTTTTTAAAAGAGAATAAAAATATATGCTTGTGTACACTACAGTAATGTGTCTTTTGTTCGTGAACTGAAGTGTATGTACACACATAAATCAACAGTGTTCTAGAATGAAAGGTTATCATAAAAATATAATATGACGGAAATGCTTTTGCATTGTATTAATTCAATTTTTTTAATGCTAATTATTGGAACTTAAGTTTGACAGCCATTTGGTAGAAAAGTATTTTCATCATCACCTTATTGGTACTGTCCAAGTGCTTTTGCATTCTCATGCCTTATGAGTTGCAGGCCTGAATCACTAAATGCTTAACTACTCAGGTGATTCCCACTGAATTATCTTAATGTCAGTAATGAGGGGACTCCTTTGGAATTTTCCCATGCTTGTTACCATCTAAAGATGGCTGGAAGCGGGCTCGCTGTCCCTCCCTTCCTTCCCTTTTCTTCTGGTCACTGTGACTCGCTTCGATTCCCAACACCATGCTGGGCTAAGAGAATTAATTAATTTTATTTTAGTTAGCTGGGGTTATGTTCATTCAGTACTGAGGACCAGAACACATGGGTCATGCAAAACATTTACAAACTGAGCAGATCCAACTGTAACCAAGGTAGCATGCTTACGAAAACATACATGTTTTATACATACATACATGCTTATGAAAATGGCCCACAATGAACTGGCGAAAGATTGCAATATAAATAACTACAGTCTATTTTTTATTACTTCCAACAAACAATATTTTCTCTGTTTATAGTATGACAAAGCTGAATCCAAAAGAGTTTTATATTGAAAACTAAGGATGAAGTTAAAAGTTGATTTTGTTACACTTGCTTATCAGTATGATTGCATGTAAATAAGGATTAATTTTTGGATAAATGTCATATTTTGACTGACTTATGGTAAAACGTATTAACCTACAGTTAGTTTGTTGTTATTTTAATTTCCGACAGGCTGTTTTTTTAAATATAAAATTATGAATATATAATAAGCAAAGTAAAACAATGGTGCTTGAATGTGAGTGAACCCTTTAAAATTTTGTAAATTTTTCCATCTGTGGTTTGCTAATGATCTTTTAGTCAAGGCTATGTGGATGGATGAGACCAATATAGAGCTTTCACATTTAAATGAATCATCTTATTTCTGGAAAAAGGAATACACTACATTCCAACATAAGAAATTAATTTTCGTCTGTGACAGTGTTGGCAGTGTTAGTATTATGGTTTGGGACAATTTTGCTGCATCTAGGCAAGTATGTCTTGCTTTTGCTGAAGAATCAATTCATTGATTTATACCAGCAATTTCTAAAGGAAAATGTCAGGACATCTGTCCATGAACTGAATCTCAAGAGAACGTGTGACATGCATCAAGGCAACGACCCTAAAACAAACCGTTCTACCAATGAAAAAGTTAACATTTTGGAATTGCTTGATCTAAATCGAATATAAATGTTGTGGAAGGACCAGAAGTTCATACATGAGCACGCTCAGCAGTACCCCAGAATTGAATCTGTATGGAAGAATGGACTACATTTTCTCCAGGCAGGACTATAGCTGCAAAAGTGCTATTTACTATTCTTGTACTATTGCCACTCGCATATATGTAATATTGGGTACATTTTCCTGAATAAATTAAGTAGGATACGTTTTCAGAATTTGTTTAATAAGAGCCTCTTTGTCTTTTAGGATGTCTGTTGATGTTTTCAATTACATTTATGCAAAAATGTAGGGCTAGATTTTGATTTGGAAATGTGCTGTGAGTGTATTAATTGTAGTAGTAGTATGTAGTATGTATTAATTGTAAAGGTAATGCTCTGGAAATATAAATTTTAACAGATGTAAATTGCACTAAATTATTTATTTTAAATTGTAAAATGTTATATGATACAAGAGTGCTGGGCTTGCTCCCATCTAAGGGACCGTTGCAAGTGGTAGAAGTGCAGAACTGTGCCAGATAAACCCTATGACTATTTAAAAGCTTTTTGGATTCTGCAGAAGTATTGCATATAAGACGGACATATGCTGAGCCGACAGTCGATTAACATAGGTCAAATAGCTTTATTTGTTTATCTCTGTTTTGACTAACGTAACTAAACATAAAAAGTTAGCACAGACAGCTGTTTAAACTTTACAATATTTTTAAAATCGTCTATAGGAAATTCAATGTGGTTGTAAATACAAGTACTCTGTTTAAAAATAGAATTGAAGTAAAGCGATGCATAGCAGTCTGAGTGTGGTGGTTGAGTTAGAGTCTGTGCCTGCTCAGGATTAGTCTCACATGAGCGAATGCTTGAGGACTGTAGCTGCTTTGCTGTTTATCTTGTCTGAATCGCAACCAACTCCATACCCAAAACCTATTTTTTGTGGTAAAATGCAGGAAGTTTGTTTTTATATGACATTTTTTTGTCAAAATGTTTCTCATTCAGAAAATCAGAAAGATAAAAAAAGTTTTTATTGCTTCAAGTTAGTGTTAGTTTAACCAAACAAAGCATTTTTTCTCTCCCAGTTTTGACGTATATTCACTTTTTTAAAGTTCTGCTTTATATAGCTCTTTCCTAATATTTCGTACTTAAGATACTTAATATTTTCGTACATTGCAGATGGTGTTCAGTATTGTGCTAAGCATACAATGTAATTCAGCAGTAAATATTTGCACACCAAAATCATCTTCTGTTTATTCCAAAATATTGTGTTAGTAAGCACAATGTGTGTAAGATGCTTTATCAGTTTATTAGTCTAGAACTGGGGAGAAAAGCTTTCTCCTACTCTGCACCATGGTCTTGGAATAACCTTAAAAAAAAATTACAGCTCAATGAGTTGGTTTCCTTGAGTGAGTTTAAAACATTGGTAAAGAATTCTGTGAGGGAAACTTGCAATTGCTTCTTCTAAATGTATTCTGTATGTATGTAAATTGTTTGTGTGTAAACATGTAATTTTCTTTAACTGGAAATGGTGTACCGTCTTGGCCAGGTCTCCCTCGAAAAAGAGATTTTGATCTCAAGGGACTTCCTGGTTAAATAAAGGTTAAATAAAAAAATAAAAAAATCAGATCATTCAGTTCCTATGATAATTGCCAACTGCTGGAATTATTTATTTCATATCTGTTTGAGTAATTTATATCTGGTACAGCTTTACATATAAATAATTTTTCATCTTTTTGACTTCATATATACAATGAAAGTACAGGTTCTGATGATGTCTTTACATAAATATTGAGTGCCACTGAACATACAGTTCACACCCATGACCGTCCATAAGGCATTTTCATTAGACATGCATGCCGTAGAAATGACTTTGCTCACTTGCGCTTTTGCACTTACATGAATAATTTTGTCACCTAATTTTGTTTATTCAGGATGCTGCTTTGAAATTAGATTTCAAAAGCTTTAGCTTTACTTGTCAACATAGTTCAGAGGTTTCTGATACTCCGGACGGTGCTGGTTTGTCAGGATTGTGCTTACTCAACCCACAAGTGCTTTTGTGATGAACGGAATAGGAAGTCACTAAATAAACTAAAGCTGGAAGAAGACAGCGACTTGCTCCAAAGCGGCCCACTTCCAAACGTGCTGTAAATATTGACCGGGCTCCCACACACCAGTGCCCGGTTCCTCTCTTCCAAGCTCTCTCCCTCTAGCAGGCTGAAAAGCTGCTATTGTTCTCTCTCTCCATCGGCTCTCTACGGCTCGGGTTGAAAGTATGCATGTATTTAGTGAAAAGGAGGGGGAACACTGAGAAAGGACTGAATAGGGAAGGGTACACAATGTAACTTGTAATATCCAAGTGTTTAAGCCACAGGATAGAGGGCACAATTTAGGACAGGGGTTTATTCCGAATGTGATCATAGCAGTTTTGGGATGACTGAAGGTTTTACATTGACACTGCCAGTTGTCGTGCCCAAAGAGATTTTAGAGATACATCTTAGCCTCACACATTGTAAATAATTGTAGTGTATTTTGGTAGGATCTGAGGAGACAGGACGATATTTTGAATATATTAAGTGCTGTGATTAATAATTATAATATTAATCTTGTTATAACTTTAAAGGTTCAAGAAAGTATTAGTATGTTTATCAGTGGCTCACTTTTTGGATTCATCTACATCTAGCTAGTTTTTAGAGCTGGAAAGTTTGTGCCATTTGGACCCATCTGAGAATATACTACTAATATTCACATTTTATCTACTGTGGGAGTTACAATTGTTTGTATTTTTGGTCTTCATGGCATTTTCCAGACATTTTCCAGCATTTCTGTAAATTGTAATCAGCTGTTTGTCTACAGACAAGGTTCTCTTATTTTGTTCCCACCAGAGACCCACTGTGGCTTTTTGGGATTCATATTAATTAGCTTATATTGCTAATGAGATAAATACAGCTTAGGGGAAGCCCTGAATGGCTTAACCTTGTTGGTCAAACATAGACCATTGGCATTGCTTTGTAGTCTTTGTTAAGCAGTTTAAATACATTGGCATTCAAGAATAAATATAGAAGAAATATATTTAAATATGTCAAATCTATGTCATGCATTGTCATGTCATCTTCTGTTTTTTCCTTTTGACTGTAATCTCATTTACATTTCTTTAAACTTCAGTCAGACTTCAGATTTAATTAACTGATCAAGTTTTAATATGTCTGTATATGTAAGCCTGGTTTGCCTTCAAAATCAGATTTTCTTGGTTTGCTTTCCTCCAAGCACCTTTACCTCCACTTTATTAATAGTCCAGTCCATAAAGAAAGATATCAGCCTATTTATTCATTTATTTACATTTACATATTTTTAAATTATGTAACCAATTACTTTTGGAAGTTTTCTGTGTTTACCTGTTGATATGGTGTTTAATTTAGGTCCAGTGATGTGGCTGAATTGTTGCTAATTCTAAGAGATCTGGATGATTAAGGTGATTCTGTCATCTCAGAGCATCTCTTATGCTCCCAGGCTGTATGCCTACACCAAAATTATGCGTAATGTGGAAAAATAAAACATGGCCTTTTTGAGCACAAAATGGAAACGTGGCAGGGTGGGATTTATTACACATCTGATGGCTTTCAAATTGAGGTTTAACATTTACTGGGCCTAAAACTATGCATTAAAGCAAACTTCTAATGACTCATGCTAAAATAATATGATGTGCAATTTACAACCATGCACTTTGTTTTATTGTACAAACGTATATAAGCAAAACAATAAAATGAAACGTACATGAAAAAAATCATGTATGATAATAAAATGAAACATACATGAAAAAAATCATTTTTATTTGCTACATTGCAAGTTAAAGCTGTACAATACAGCTTAAACTTTTTTTTGTGTGTAAATTATGTGGATAAATAAAAAGGAAAGAGAGAAATAAAGCATTTCCTTGTACTAGGATGCACAAACTGCACTAAATTTAAAGGGAACCTGATGGGTCTGGAGGGTGGATAAGGGGGGTGGTTGATGGCAAATGAAATATTAAAACCTGTTTGTAATCTCACAGACAAGCTGTGCTGCCAAACCTTTGCACGCAACTCTGGTGAAAGGAGGTCAAGGCAGCCATGTTGGCATGAGGTGCGACATTTTGTGGTTTAGCATATTTTTTTAGTCATTATGACACTACATTTATGACGTTAAGTCATAGTTAAGTGTGTGTAATAAGGAAGGTTCTTCTTTTAATTTGTTGGAAGAGTTGCTTTTCCAGTAACTTGATAATGCTGCTTTCTGAAAGATAGTGTAACTTGCATGAAGTCCATCAATATGTAGTTTGTGTTGATTTTAAATTTTAAATAAAGAACTGTTCCCTTACATTATTCGACAGATGTCAGCTGTTCCACATGTTTCTCAATATCAAAACACCCAATAATGCAACATCAAACATGATGTGATGTAGCGTCCTAAGGAAACGCTCCCATTGGTGGTGCACCTTTTTACATTATAAAGCAAATAGTATATCTGTATTGGAAATCCTGTTTCTGTATTGCAAGTGCAAGCTACATGGCATGAAGGTGTCTAAATTATTCATGCCCATAATCGGCCTTTATGTCAGATCGGCCAGCCTGGGCCCCAGTGTTATTTTAGAGCATAATTGATGCTGCTCACAAGTGGAAAAGTTAGAATAGCAGAAGTAATAAGAAGCAAAAGTTCAGGTGGGCGTACCTCAGTAGGGGATGATAGCGAAAGACTTGCATTGCTTTCTAGAACAGATTGCAGGCAGTGGATAAAAGAGGTGGGGACTCACATATAGCAATGACCCTAACAAGGGCTGACACTGAGCCGTGCCAGAATGTTGTCTCTCTTAAGATTTAGGGAGAGAGGCTAAAGGAAAGAACAATGAGTTTAGTGCTTTCATACATTTTAGTAATGCATTTTTTTTCTCACGTGCTGTATGAAGAACAATAAAATGCATATTTCTTTGATTAATGTTGAGGATGACATATTTTCCATTCTGAAATCTTAGTATTCTAAATATGTAGTCATTGTTTATAGAATTAGATTTGTTTGAAGATAATAAATGCTTTCTCATTTGATATGCACAGCTTGACCTGAAAAGGCGAAAGTTTATTAAATGCATTTACAATAATGTCAGTTCTGATTACAGAAAGCAGCTGGTTTGAACTGCCTACAAAAGTAAAGCATCCTGTAAATAACGCAATAACTGGACTAAAACTGAAACATGTTAACAGTCTCCTCTTTTATTTTCCATGTGTCTGTCCTAAGAGTGGAATCTTAAACCATGTGATTACTCTGAACTGCCTAATTACACTGGTTAACAGCCAAAATGTTTCGGGCATCAAACCAGTTGTTCTTAACTAATTTTGGGGTGCTGAGAT
>JAVSBV010033613.1:0-11542 GCA_033117975.1 Parotocinclus spilosoma | reverse complement strand
TTTTTTTGTAGTAAATGGAAATGTTAGGCAAAGACCTGTAGGTGGCAGTAGAGGGCTGGGGAGAAACTCGGGCGTTTCGGGTAGTGATGCCAGAGAGGAAGAGTTTCTTCACAGATATTACATACTGTACACGTTCTTTAGTCCGATTAAGCGTAATTTTGGTCCAAATAAACGAATAACATTACACATATATAATAGGATTTGGTCCGAATAAGCGGCTGGTCCCATTAACCGGTGGTCCAATTAACCGGAATCGACGGAAATTTCTTATACAGTGTGGATTTTCTGAGGGTCTGGATGGGATTCATTAATTCACTTGGTTCATACAGAACCAGGGTACCACTGTATCTGCCTACTTTTTTTCTAAAATAGTGCAGTAACAACTTTACAAAGTCTTTTTGGATGTTTTTTTTTTTTTTTTTTTTGCTGGTCATGTACAGACAGTCAGGGATGTTGTGCTGGATGGTATTAAAGATGTGGTAATGCTGTTCTCTGATTGATTACTTAGTGTTTGCTCTCCTCTGATCATGGTCCTGATCATAAAGACTCCCTGCCAGCATGTAGGGTGAGCGTACAGCAACATGTTATATAGAGGTAAAATGGAGGTAAAATAGAACGTATTTTAAGTCTCCATGTAGTTTACGTTCATTCATCTGGACATATGTTGAGTCAATGGGCCACTGGGTTAGCCTGGCTGCATAACCAAGCAAGCATTAAAAGCCTGCCATATTGTGAGTGTGAAGATCAGAAAAATAATAAACTTCAATAGATAAACCCTGAGAAACGATACATTTCTGTAAGACAATCGTTCAGTAGGTTGTTCGAAACCGACCCACCGGCACCTCCTAAAGGGAGAACATCCATCTGCTTGCGACGTGGGTTTAAGTGAAAACACGATAAAGCATGGAATCTCACAAAACGCCAAATCCAAAGAATTTAGGTTGAAGCTACAGATACCAGATGACATAAAATGTGTTATAAATTTCAAACGCACTCACGAACTATTTAGCTGTCCTGACATGACACAAACAAACAAACAAACATCACTGGTCAGTAATCAAGTAATAAGTTTGTTTGTATATTTGGCTTCTTTAATGTCGCTTTCGGCATCAGTGGCCAGCTCAGCGACACACAAACAAGGTTATGTCCATACACATGTTAATCTCAGTGCCAATTTAGAGACACCAATTAACCTAGCACGCATGTCTGTGGACTGTGGGAGGAAACCGGAGTACCCGGAGTAAACCCACGCAGCCACCTGGATCACATGCAGACTCCACACAGAAAGGACCCAGGTCGCTCCACCCTGGGATTGAACCCGGGACCTTCTTGCTGTCAGGGTGAAACAGTGGCACTCCTGCCTTAACAGTTCCACAGCTCCAGACACCCCTGATTCAATGCCCCCGTCTTGTGTCTAGTTTGCATGTTCTCCTTGTGATTTATTTCAGGTACTCTGGTTGCCTCCAGCTTATCGCTTTCCTTTTGTGGTCCCTTCATTTCTACTTTCTTCGACACTGTGAGCCAAGAGTACTGCGTGCGTGCATTTACGCGGTAGTTTTATCTGCATGCGCTTTGTGGCATATCTGTGGCTTCAGCTGGCTATTTGTTCTCTACTCATGCCAACCAGATGGATTTAAGAGAACAGCTTCTCTCTTTTGGCCATATAAGGTCTATAGTCAGACAGATCTCACTTTTAGAACTGGCATGTGGAGCCATTCCCAGTGCTGAACCTTCCCTCCCTCATTCTCTTTCTGCCTAGAAATGTGTGTGTGTGCGTGTGTGTGTGTATATGTGTATGTGTATATGTTTGGGTGTATGTGTTGTGGGTGTGCACAGATGCATGTGTGTGTGTGTACGTATGTGTGTTTGTGTGTGTGTGTGTATGTATGTGTGTTTATATGAATGTGTGTGTATGTATGTGTGTGTATATGTGTATATGTTTGTGTGTATGTGTTGTGGGTGTGCACAGATGTGTGTGTATGTGTATGTATGTATGTGTGTTTATATGAATGTGTGTGTGTGTATGTATGTGTGTTTATATGCATGTGTGTGTATATACGTGTGTGTGTGTGTGTGTGTGTGTGTATGTATGTGTGTTTATATGAATGTGTGTGTATGTATGTGTGTTTATATGCATGTGTGTGTATATACGTGTGTGTGTGTGTGTGTATGTATGTATGTATGTATATGTGTTTGTGTGTGTGTGTGTTTGTATGAATGTGTGTGTGTATGTATGTGTGTTTATATGCGTGTGTGTGTGTATGTATGCGTGTTTATATGAATGTGTGTGTATGTATGTGAGTTTATATGCATGTGTGTGTATATGTGTATGTGTGTGTGTATGTATGCGTGTTTATATGCATGTGTGTGTATGTATGCGTGTTTATATGTGTGTGTGTGTGTGTGTGTGTGTATGCGTGTTTATATGTATGTGTGTTTGTGTGTGTGTATGCGTGTTTATATGTGTGTGTCTGTGTGTGTGTGTGTATATGCGTGTTTATATGAATGTGTGTGTATGCATGTGTGTTTATATGCATGTGTGTGTTTGTATGTATGTGTGTGTATATACGTGTGTGTGTGTGTATGTAT
The DNA here is from genome assembly GCA_033117975.1 of Parotocinclus spilosoma. Lineage (NCBI taxonomy): Eukaryota > Metazoa > Chordata > Actinopteri > Siluriformes > Loricariidae > Parotocinclus > Parotocinclus spilosoma. Next base: position 8,953 of record JAVSBV010033613.1, on the reverse strand, counting down.
ATATATGTATGTTTATGTGTGTGTATGTATGTGTTTGTGTGTGTGTGTGTGTGTGTGTGTGTGTTCATATGTTTTGTATATATTTTGAAATATCCCCTTCTTTCTGTGAGCAGTAGATTTTCTGCATTTACTAAGGGCTTCGCTCCACTCTGACGACACTGTTCTTCACTTACTAAAAGTTTAGCCATTTTGGCCAGATAATTCTAGTTGCGTCGCGTGCGCCTCAGACCTATAAAATGCAATCGCTTAATCAAAAATCAAGCCAGCTCCTGTTTTGTACTTGATGAACTTCATAGGCATTCGATGACGTTAATTCCTGCCGTCATTCTGAATCCGTGTGAAGTGTGCTTGTTTGTGTGAGCATGGCAGGTAACAGGGTGTGTGATAGGATGCTGAACATGCCATAGTTAGAGCAGGTCTTTCCAGTGCAGTTGAATAAGCGCGTCTTATTTATCATTCCTGCAAGTCAAGTCTGTCATAAATTTAACTCGCAACATAAATGCGTTAATGCTGCCCATCTGTAACAACACAGAACAATAAATCACAAAGAAAACACAATAAACCGAACTGAAACACAACAATTTGGTGTTTTGGTTCTTTTTTCTTTTAGCTATTATTTCGTTTCGGTCTCATTTCTATATGAAAAACTGCTATATGTGGATAAAATGTGGATTAGACACACCTGCAACATTCCCAAATGATTCCCCAACTCTTTGGACGCTCCAAAACGCGGTATTTAAAAGCGGGTTTTCTTTCATGCCCATGGTTTGTGTCTGTCACTTTTTGTCTTTTTCTGCACAAGCCTGGCTTTCACTGATTGATGCCACAGTCTTCATCGTAAAATGAGCCAAGGGGATTACACGACATCTTACTGTCATTTTATGGGCATCGACTCGCGCTGTGTGACTTGTGATAATCTCATAATATGGCTGAAAACGCACAGTTTAAAACCGGCTTACTGCTGTAAATAACAGTCCTGACAGTTAAACTGTAGCATTTAATCATCGCTGAGGTGAGTGGGAGTGTCTTGGTGTTCAGGTGAGATCATTCAGAGCAGTAGGTAATGCAGGTGGCCCCAGATGAGGCATGATATTAAATCAATTTTTAAAAAATTTTTCTTGTTTGACAGTTTTTTTTGTACTGGCTATATTTTCTTTTAAAACCGACTTATTTTTAGACAGTCAAACAATGGAATGTACCTTGTTGAGAAAACTGGTTTGAAAAAAGACGCAGCGTTTCTTGCGTTTACTTTGACGGTAGCTCAAGATATTTTGTGTTTTATCTGGTCAACGTTATTTCATTTGTTAAGAATAAGTCGTATCTGCATTTCAGGTCTGCAGGACATTCCAAAAGAAGTTGGAACAGGGCAAGTTGGGGTTAGTAATGAGGTTAAAGAAATAAGAAATTTGATTTCAAACAGGTGATTTGTAATCATGATACAAAAGCAGTATCCATAAAAGCCTGAAGCCTGAGGGGACGGGGGGGTAGCCTAGTGGTTAAGGTACTGGACTACGGACCAGAAGTTCCAGGGTTGAAATCCCTCCTCTGCCAAGCTACCACAGTTGGGTCCTTAAGCAAGGTCCGTAACCCAGGTTGCTTGAAATGTAAGACTTTGTAAGTCGTGGGTAATTTGTGGACTGTGGTGGCCTAGTGGTCAGGGGTGAACCCAGAAGTTCCAGGCTTCAAATCCCTCCTCTGCCAAACTGCCACAGTTGGGTCCTTGAGCAAGGCCCTTAACCCACCATTGCTTGGATTGTAAGAATTGCTCTGGATAAGGTCTGATAAGATTACATCTGCTAAATGCCGTAAAAGAGTCTTTGAGGAGCAAAGATGAGCAGAGGATCTTCAGTTTGTCAACCAATGCTGCCTTCAAGACGTCATTTTTTTTTCAGGGACGTCCATGCACTTCTCAACAACAACATGCTGCACACATTACAGAGGCGTGGCTGCAGAAGAAGAAGAAGGAGAAAATACTGGATTGGCCTGCCCGCAGTCCTAACCTGTTCCCAATAGACAGGATGTGTGGAGAATTTTGAAATGAAAAATGCAACAAAGACGATCTTAAGACGAATCTGCTGAAAGAATAGGACAAAATGGCACCTGATTGATAAAATTGGTTGTTTAATGTTGGAAGAAGGGATGGCAATGTGTTGCAGGCCTGAAATGGTTATGTTTTTTACAACTAGGGCTGTATCAATCCGATATTCCGTATCGGTATTGGCCCGATATGTGGCAAAATCACTGGATCGGAGATCGGATGGGGAAAAACAGTTTAATTTGATATCTTTCCTATTACGTTTATGCTTTACTACAATTTGGACGACAGCTTGAACTCGAGTTAAAACTGTTAGCTAGCAGCGTGGTCATCATGTCAGCTTTGTGGTGTTATTTTAAGCTCAAGGATGATCAGGTTAGCGCAACATATATGCAACGTATGGAACGTCAGTGTTAAGAGGTGGTAGCAGCGTATCGGTCTGATATCGGTATCCCCAGATATTCAAGTTTTCAGTATCAGTATCGGTATCGGGCATAAACAAATGGTATCGAGCCAGCCCTAATGTAAACACAGGAATGGATGTGTAGTGACAAAAGAAATTAAAGTCACTAGACAAAACATAAAATGTGTAGGGTTTGTACTGTCTGTAATGAAATAAAAGTCAACGTAAGAAACCATGCTGTCCCAAATCATCCATTTTGGGGTTGTAAATGCACGGCGGGAGGAATAATTTCACATTTTCATCTCTCGAAAAAGATTTTCAGCAAATGTTTGAGTGGCAAAATGGTTTTGAATGGAAAATTCGAATCATCACCATCTTGAACTGATATATACAAAGTGTGTTGGAGGTTATTGTGGCAGTCCAGTAAATCTAATATGACAATGAGCAATGTGTGTTTTCCCTCAACTTAAACATTTATTACAGTATGGCTGCTGGCAATCAAAACATTAAACCTGACTAACCAAGAACCGCTTTCCTAGATAACAACAACAAGCCTTGTTATTGTTCACTCTTCTAGGTATGCCTGCTGTACATCCTTTCTAAAACTCTGAAATGATCTCAGATTATCGTTAACAAATCGGCTTTAAGAAACTGAAATGCAAATATAAATTTTGGAAAAAAACAAACAACAAAACAGTAGTGAGTTCATTTCATAAACGTGCTGGTTGGTAGATTTGCTGTGCTATATTGCCCTAGGTGTTAGTGGGTAAATTCGTGTAGGCTCCTCTGCAGTTGCTTGAATGCCTTCTCTGTGCTCTGCACCTACTGTAACCATGTGGCCATGAACATTAGATACACCTGTTCAACTGCTTGTTAAAGCCAAACACATGGATGCAGCTCGGTGCGTCAAGTTTTCTGGGCCAAAATGCCTTGTTGAAGCCAGCGGAGAATAACCAGAGTGGTTACAGAACTTCTCTAACTGCTTTATTTAGCAGTTAAAGAAGGTAAGTAAACTGTGGCCCTGTGCAGGGCACCTCGACGGTCAATGACCTAATCTGTTTTGTAGAGCAGAATTTCAGTTAGGATGATCCTTCTGTAGAGATCTGCCTATGGTAGAAAAAGGCAGTAAGGACTAGGTATTGAGATGCAACCAGCACTGCACCATTTATATCACACACACACACACACACACACACATACATACACACTGCTTCTGACCGACCATCCTTCATGCCTCTAATAGCCCGTTTGCTCTTAAAGTAAAAACAGAACTGGAGAGAGAGAGAAAGATGGAGAGATGGAGGTAACAATCTAATCATTATGGTCTGGTCTAGTTCTTTTTTGGAAAAAATCTGAAAAATTGCAAGTCAAACTGCAGCTTTTTGCCACGACTGTGTGGATTCAGAGAACACTTTCTTTCCCACTCCCTTCCCCTCTGTTGCTCTCGCCCTCTCTCAATCTTTGCCCGGGAACTGAGAGTGAATCACCAATACTGTGGGGCTGCGGTAGCCTAGCGGTAAAGATGCTGGACTCTGGACCTGATGGTCCAGGGTTCAAATCCTACCTCTGCCAAGGTGCCAAAGTTGGGCCCTTGAGCAAGACCCTTAACCTACCATTGCTTGGCTTGTAAGACTGTATGAGTTGTAAGCCACTCTGGATAAGAACATCTGCTAAATGCTGGAAATGTAAAATGTATACAAATTCCCTCACCTCTTGGCCGTAACGCAAATTAAGGAGTTGACTATGTAATATCATATTTGTGTAGTCTCACCAAGTAATTGTTCACCTTTAGTACATCAGTTTGTTCTGTAAAATTTTAGACTGGACCGTGGACTGTGGTAGCCTAGTGGTTAAGGAACTGGACTCTGGACCAGAGGGTCCAGGGTTCAAATCCCGCCTCTGCCAAGCTGCCACAGTTGGGTCCTTGAGCAATACTGTGGGACTGTGGTAGCCTAGCGGTTAAGGTACTGGACTCTGGACCTCATGCTCCAGGGTTCAAATCCGACCTCTGCCAAGCTACCACAGTTGGGCCCTTGAGCAAGACCCTTAACCCACAATTGCTTGGATTGTAAGACTGTATCAGTTGTAAGTCTCTCTGGATAAGGGCGTCTGCTAAATGCTGTAAATGGAAATGGAAATTGTTGTAGGCTACAATAGAGAAAAGCCACTGAGCTTGACACCGGCTGCATATCTAAATGTATGTTTCTTAAGCCCAATTCTGTCCTCACCATCTTCATGTCATGTCCCAATTCAAGATTCATCAGACCAGACAATGTTTTCCCAATTTTTCCTGAGCATGTGCTCAATATTCACATTTACATTTACAGCATTTAGCAGATGCCCTTATCTAGATGGACTAACAACTCATACAGTCTTACAATCCAAGCAATTGTGGGTTAAGGGTCTTGCTCAAGGACCCAACTGTGGTAGCTTGGCAGTCCAGTACCTTAACCACTAGGCGACCACAGTCCAATATAGACTCAGCTTCCTGTTCTTGAGCTACAGGATCAAAGCCCAAAGTAGAGTCATACTGCCTTAGCTTATTTGCCATTAGAATCGGCATCTTTTGCCATCATTATCAACTTAAGTGTAGAACTGCCGCTTACTGGGCGGTAGTAATGGAAGCCTGGTGACTTTCAGTACAGCAAAGGTCCTCGAGAATGGCAAGCTTGAAACTGGGGAGTTCAACACTTCAGTGCAGGAAAAGCCGAAGTATAAAGGTGCAGATCCTGCTGGGTCAGTCGCCTCAAGGTATAAAAACAGAGACGTGTCAGCACAGCAGTGGAAACCAAAGAACAAGGAGGTCAGCCGAACTGAGAATTCCCCTAAAATTCTACGGAGGGCCTAAAGTCCGACCCACAGACCCAAGAAAACTGGTTCGAAAACTGCCGCCCACTGGGTGTATTTTTTGTTTTTTACAATATCTTGTGTAAACGTTGTGTATTTTCTTTAAATTGACAGTTGACGGTACACTTAGTGGTACATAGCAATCGTCATTTTATGAGGCCTTCATTAGTACTTTAGTAATTAGTACCATGTGATCAACACATTGCTTAAAAGTTATGTTTTTATTTCTGTAGGTAACTAAGAAACCAACACGTATGGTTTGATGACAGACCGCCCCCCTGAGAAGCTGGACTAACTGGATGACTAAACAAGCGACGTTAACTGTGCATTTGTCAACATCTGACCATGGATTCTGAGAAGGATTCTTCCTCTGCATATTGCAAGCGTCAATAAAATCCCATTACACAAATGTGTACCTATTTAAATAATCTGCAAACAAATACTACTGTGGCTTAATATCTACTATCAACATGACAGAATTCACTACCAACCGCCATCTCAGACACAAGCTCCAGAGCCTAGAGCGGCGCCTCGACGAACTGGAGGAGGCGTCCAATAAGCTCCAAAAGGCTGAAGATGAGCTCATGGACCTTCAAGACAAGATCATCCAAGCAGAGGGCAGTAACTCCTCCTTGCTTAGCGACGTCGAGGCGCTTCGGAAGAGAGTCCTTAAAATCGAGGGGAAGGACGAGGAGGTGAGAAAGGCAGAAGATCTTTGTCGCCTGATAAAGGAGCAGCTGAAGGAAGAGGAAAACCTGACTAGGGACCTCAAAGCAGAGATCGAGCGTCTTCAGTGCAGGATGACTGAACTGGAAAAGCTAGAGGACGCATTTGGGAAGTGCAAGTCCGATTGCACGCAACTTTGCCTCAGCCTCAATGAGGAGAAGAACCTCACAAAAAAGCTCTCCTCTGAACTGGAAGCACTGAGGGCCCGAGTGAAAGAGGTGGATTCTTCAGAGGCCCGGTTGAACAAGGCAGAGCAAGCCCTTACCTCCGAGATGGAGAAGCTGAAAGTTCTCACTCAGGCTTTTGTCATGGAGCGAAAAAAGCTCTTAGAAAAACAGAGAGAGGATGAGAAAATTATTCTCAGACTGACCGAGAAGCTCGAGTGTCAGACGAGCAAGTTAGGATTGTCAGATGGTAGGGTCAATGAGTCACATGACCTTTATATTGAGGACAATCTCTCTGCAGGCCTGAGCGCCAAGCTGTCTCGTAAGAAGAGCCTGGACTACATGAAGCTCTCGGGTGATGGGTTGAGAAATAAATCGGAAAACGAGAAAAACAGTTTTGATGGCCAAGAGGACAATAAGGTTAGAGACCTTACACAGGAAGTAGAAAATCTTAAGAGCCGCCTCAAGCAGCTGGAGATGGTGGAAGACGATTTGAAGAGCGTGGTCTCCAAGAATACAGAGATGGAAGCAAAGTTCAAACAGGAAAGGAGCCGCAGTCAAGCGCTCAGTGATGAACTCGAGCAGCTGAAGATTCAACATTTGAGCAGCGGTAGTAATGGAAGCCTGGTGACTTCCAGTACGGCAAAGGTCCTCGAGAATGGCAAGCTTGAAACTGGGGAGTTCAACACTTTAGCGCAGGAGAAGCCGAAATATAAAGGTGCGGATCCTGCCGGGTCTGTCGCCTCAAGGTATAAAAACAGAGACGTGTCAGCACAGCAGTGGAAACCAAAGAACAAGGAGGTCAGCCAAACTGAGAATTCCCCTAAAATTCTACGAAGGGCTCAAAGTCCGACCCACAGACCCAAGAAAACCGGTTTGAAAACAGGCTTCTCAAACACTCCTGAGAATCGAATGAAAGACAGTAAAAGTTTCGAAGAGAAACCGGCAAGTGTGCTTCAGGTCACATCGAATGATAACAAAAAGGTTTCAGTACTTAGCCGTTACCCTCCTGCTGCTAGTGACCAAAAGCCTGGGAAGGCCTCACCCAAGCCTGTCATCCACGAAAGCAAGAAGAACAGTGTTGAGAAGTTTTCGAGGTCGCACGCTGGAGGTTACAGTGAATCAAACTGTTTGAACGCGGTCGCGAACGCTACAAATAAGACTGTCAACCTGTGTCCACTTGAAAAAGATGCCTCGTCTGAACCAGAGTCTGTAGAGCCTCCTGCCGAGGCAGCTCCACTCTTGAGTATGACTCATGCCAATGGCTGTTACACTGCATACAGATCCCATTTAAGAGCAGGTTCTGGTGATCTTGGATCTGAAGGTCACCATGTTGCCTCAGAATCAACTGGTCCAAAGCATTTGGTGGGTGAGCTAGAGTCTGCTCCTGTAATATCTGTTTTGAGTGGCAGATCGAACGATTCCAAGTACCCCACCTACTCGCGGGTCCAAGATTCAAATTCGGGTAGATCCTCAACAAGGAGCTCTTATGACGAGGAGCAGCACAGGTCCCTCATGTTGGAAGGTGGATATCAGGAGCCTGTTCAGTCATCCACCGGGATCGAGATCCAGCGGGTCTGCAGCCCAAGGGAGTCGATTCGCTCTAAAGTAGTCATAAAGCCAACGATCACGGAGTACAACAAGAAGGAAATCATGTCCGGACAACTGTCTGTCGGTGACAAAACCAGAACATCGGCAAAACTTAACAAGATGACCAGTAGCATCACTTTCTATCCTAATGATCCCAGCACTTCTCGAACCAGTAGTCGAAGCAGCAGCGTGTCCAGTGACACGTCGTCCAAGGAACGGCATACTTCCACTAGCAACATTGTCATTACACCAAACCCAGACCTCAGAGGCAGCATCACCTTCCCTTATGAAATATCCATTCCCAAAAGCGAACTGACCCTGCGGCCTAGTGAGGACAACAGTTACAGCCCTGATCTCCCCGGCGTCCTAGAGAGCGCTCGGATAGAGGCGAGCGTTCTGTCTAGAAGCACCTTTAACGTCCAGCCTGCAGAAATAGCCTATGACTTCAGCGACGCCGAGCCAGAGGTTCAGAGTAACGTCAGTACCGCTACACTGGCCAGCTGGAGGAACAACAACAACAACAACCACCAGCGCTCATCTCTGGATAATAACGCGTCGGACTTTAGGAACGTGACTGTCAGAAGCGCGTGGAGGAATCGAGGAGCATCTGTGGACCAGCTCGGTCAAGGACCAACTCAGGATGTTTTGGAGGACGAATCGGAGTCTTCCACAACGTGGAGAGCATACAGGGCTACCACAGTAGTGGACACGGAGGAAGCCCTATCACCCCACGTCACCACCAGAAGCGGAAAGCCGAGCCCAGCAGAGATATACATGCGAAGGATCAGCAGTGGCAGAGACTCGGTAGACCCCGTACGCAGGAACAAATTCGCGTCGCCGTTGGAGTCCTCCCTTCACAGAAGCATTCCTCATGAGCCTGTCTCTGCACAGCTGCTGCAAGCAAGGGGCCGGAGAGAACCAATCGTGAGTTTTACTTCTTTATTTAGATCTTTTTATTATATTTAATATGAATATGAGATGGGGGTGGCTCGGTGGGTAGCACCACTGCCTCACAGTAAGAAGGTCCCGGGTTCAAACCCAGGGTGCAGCGGCCGAGGTCCTTTCTATGTGGAGTCTACATCTCCTCCCCGTGCCTGCGTGGGTTTACTCCGAGTACTCCGGTTTCCTCCCACAGTCCAAAGACATGTGTGTTAGGTTAATTGATCACTCCAAATTGGCATTGACTTG
>JAVSBV010033592.1:0-11543 GCA_033117975.1 Parotocinclus spilosoma | reverse complement strand
CCTAAGGAAGACCTCCAATCCTCTTCAGCTGAACTGGTCCTGGGCCAACCGTTGAGGGTTCCTGGGGAATTCCTTCCTGGTGTTTCGGGTTCCGGTGTCGATGGGCGTCGTGGGTCGGCTTTCTTAGGGAATGCCAGGTTTTTAGCCCCTGTGGCGGCACACCATTGCCTTCCGCAGTCTTATGTCACGAAAGATCTTATGTCTGCCAGGTACATTTTGAAAAAATGAAAAAACATGACACTGTGGTGGACACATTTATTCATTTTCTCACTCTAGAATGCCCTGGGCTCTTATTGGAGAGCAGGGTACTGCGAAGGAGGAGGGATTAATAGTTTAGCGGGAAGGGAGTTGGTTTTCCCGCTCAGACTAAGGAGAATAAAGGAAAGAGTTGCATTCTGATCCGTGTCTCCTTTTTACACGACTCCTACAACACTGCCCTTATGATCTCTGCTAGAGAGATACATAATCTATCACAGGTAAGATATAATATAGAACATTTACCCAGGTATAAAACTGATTACTGAACTTGTAATGTGTGCTGCCTGTGCATATACACTGATGCTAACTTTTGTCAGTACTGTTGGCTTAACTCCTTGAGAATGTTAGGTGGGGGAAAAAGTCACATTTTGTTTCTTGAAATACTACATAGATGAACATAAATGAAACCAAAACTTAATGGTGATTGTAAAATTTCTCACACTGCGATATTAGGATGATATAAGACGTTGGTGGAAACGAAGAATACATAATATTGAATGTAGTCATGGTCATAAACAAAAATGCAATGTTTAAATTTTGGGTTGCTATTTTTCTTATGTTTTACTAAACTTACACTTGTCTCATTTAAATTATTTATTGCGAGTATAGCTTTAACTAAATAACTGGGTACTTAAAATTGCTACAAAAATACTGTTTGTTGGCTATTATGTCTTGATTGTGTAATGGAAATAATAAATTTTCTGAGTTGAATATCATAAGTAAGTATAATTACTAGAATGCATAAACTGTTAATTAAACATTCTGTTACCACTCAGAGAGCAGTCAATGATCTTGTAACTAGAGTGCAGCACTACCAATCATCATTGCTGGCAAACGTGCAGAATCAGATGGCACGGATACTTCTGAGACATTCACAAGTTGTAGATGAACTGCATTGTGAGACAATAAAAATTTTAGATCCGTTTGAAGACCCATTTGTCAGAGTTTCCACTACACACATGCAAGACACAGCTGTCAAGAAGCTATTTGAAATAGTTGAAGCAAATTAAATAGAGATTGGCCAGTTTGCATGCTATAAAACAGAGGGATTCTCTCTGGCTTTATCTAAAATATCTCAATCCTTTTACTACATATCTTTGGTTAAAAATTTGGAACAATTACTTTTACATCCTTTGGTTTTATCCATGTTTGACAAAGATGTAGAGAACTTCAAGGCTGGATTTTTAAAATAGATAATGAGGGTCATATTCTAAAATCACATCCATCATTCTCTTTTATACCCAATGCCCTACAACTAATTCTGTACACAGATTAATTAGAACTGTGGGGTCATCTGGGGCCGCATGTTTTAAAAACAAACTTCCAATGTTGTACTATACGGTAGGTAATATTAATCTGAAATATAGGTCTATGGCGCTATCCATTCACTTGTCATTACAAACACAACTGATATTGCTCAGTGGAGTTTTGGTGTAATATTGAATAGAATACACAAACATCTGAGCATGCTGTACCACGGTGTGAAAATTAAAACTGGTGATGAGAAATTTTATATGGTGCATTAGTCCCCTTTGTGGTGATACCTTGGCTCAGCATGAGGTAACAGGGTTTATTTAAGGAGGGATTTTTAAGAAATAAAGGTTCACTTTTATGAGAATAGCTTTGTTCAATAGAATTACAATAAGTAGGCACCTCAAACAATGTAATGAATTGACAGAGCAACAACTGATTGCTTAAAAATTGCTTGAAAACCACATATAGAGTAAACAGGAAAATAAATTGGTTTACTTCCATCCTTCGACCTAATCAAGCACAACACAGGAAAAAATAATACATGTAGTACTAGAGGGAGTAGCAACTCTAAAAGTAAAACTTGTGTTGAAATATCTTGTGCTGTCAGAGCAACTTGACCTGGACACATTTAATAGTGCTGTAATGGGATAGTTGAAGTCAGAAACATGCCTTGTTAACTTGTTAAAACATTATAATCAAATTACAACAAATTAAATCAATCTTATGATTAAATGCTTGTCCTCCTTAAGATTTTATATTTTGTTTTAAATAGTAGTAAAAGAAATGCTTATATTCAAATATTTAATGAGCTAATATAGATAGTTGAAACTTAACAACTATCAAGCAACACTTACTTCACATGAAGCAGTTGGTTCCGGAAAATACCATTACACCAAAGCAACAAAATTCAGCTTTAAAAAGCAGCATTCAAGCTTTCCAGAAATTAAGTTTTAGGACCAATGGTAAGATATATGTGCATGAGATTTGAATACAAACATTTTTTTTTTAAACAGTGGTGTTCTTAAGTTAAGTTAAATATTAAAAATGTGTTAACATCCCTAATAAAGCACGGCCAGTTGTTTGAATGCTGTCAAAATGCCAGCAGTTTGAAACACCCAGAAATATGCAATATGTACAAGGCAAAATGAGATTTGGCCATTGAAAAACTGAATCATGTTATATATGTAAAATGGCTTAAACTGAATGTCAATAAGTATTATTTGTCAGGAATCAATGATTATTAGTAATGCAGCTGAAGGTACGGCATATTTAGACATATAAAATTATTCATGGTACTGTTTTAAACGTCAGTTGTATAACACTATAAATTTTAACCCTGAGGTGTAAAACCTTGCTCAAGCTACAGAGTTGGTAGATGCTAATCAGATTGTTGACTACATGTCACACTATACCGTTAGCATTGAGAACCACACCTACATTATTGTGACATTATAAATTGGTAATGTGAATAAAGTACACAAATGACTTGTAGTATACTAGCCATCAAAGGTTAATCATTTTGACATTTGTTTAATAAAATGTAGAATGTCTGACTCACAATGAACTTTCATATCTAAAATGTGTACTAAAATGTTTAGATTGTATTTTTTATCTGTGATATGATACAGCACAATACCCTATATTAAATGTCATGAAAAAGAAAATGTATGATTGGAAATGCTTTACAATAGTTCTTATATTATTAGTGGGTATCTTATCAATTATTCTTATAATATTTGAACATGTCTTTGTAATTAGTTATTTTTTATTAATAAGATAATCTTAGAGGTTTCTTAAAGCTAGACTATGTATCTTACATAGACAAAAACATACAAAAATCCATTATTCTAAAACATTAAAGAGTTATTACAGTTACTACAATAAAAAGTTGTATTTACAAATGGCTACTTAAAACTTTGCTGTGTAAAAATAAACCTAATCTTAACCACGTCCAAAAGTGGGATCAACTTCTTTGGGCTCTGAGGCAACTAGGATGGACCAACACACAATAGTAGCATTTATTGTGGATAGAAGATTCAGTACTCTGCAGCTGTGGAAATGGTCCTATTAAAAATAATCGTTCATGGCTTCTTGTGCAGGGAGTGGCAGACTGAAGAGGTGACTGCTGGGGAGGGGCATACCCAGGAGCAGATCAATGGCTGGATGAGGATGTGGGGAAAGAAAGCAGTCCTTTAGCCCCTTAAAGGCCCAGTTGCTTTCTGTGGGCCACATATAGGGAACATTAAACAGAGTAATCGGCAATGCAATCTTACTGTACCCTGATATGAACCTCCAGTAGAAAGGCAAACCCTAAGAAGTGCTGCAGATCTTTACGGTTGGTGGGAGCTAGCTAACTCCACTCAACCACTGCTCGCACATTGGTTGGATCTGCCAGGATTCTGCCTGGCTCAACTATGAAACCCAGGAAAGCCACAATGTGTCATTGTGGAAGTCGCATTTTTCTGATATGACGAACAGTTGGTTCTCCAGTGGGAGTGAGAGCTTCTGCCATACGTGAACACGAACCTGTCTATAAGGTCCCAAAGCATGTCGTTCACCAGAACCTGGAAAACGGTGTTAGTTAGTCCAAATAGCATTACCAAGTACTCATATTGGCCTGGTGGTAATGAGTGCCATCTTGTGGGTCACTGTGGCGAGGACTTGCCCATTGAGAGAGTAGGCCCTGATTGGAGAGGCTAGAGGGGAAAATGGACACCTATGCTTGGTAACAAAGGCATGGTCAATCAAATCTTGGTGCAGGAATCCATGGAACCATACACAAATGCAATGGTCTGGACTCTAACCATGGTAGAAGTGGTCATTTGTTCAGGCAGCCACTGGTTCTCACTCGGTGTGGCATCCACTGGAGGTGCTCGAGTGGATCTCATCCACCGATTCTGCCCTGGAACTTGAGTGCTGCCCAGCTGTATGGGTTCAGGTAAGTTGGAGGCTGTTCCTATCTGTTCATTAGTAACAGATAGTGATACTTTAAGTCCAAATAGGGCAGTATTGGACCTTGTTGGAAAGAGTTCCATAGATAGCAGGAAAGGAGTGTGGTGTTAAGAGATGGGGGGTTAGGTTAATGGCAACAAGTCATTATCATTATGGCACTTGCAAAGAAGACAGAGTACCTGAGACAGAGAGAAAGGGGGAACACTCTTGATCCTTCCCTTTTTATAAAGGTCATACAAAGGTGATTTAAAGCTGGAATCTCTACACCCACTGAGAATGTGATGTGTTCGTTGTCATTACTGGTGAATGAAGCACACTCATCATTCCACAATATTTCAAACAGTGCCACAGTAACAGGCCTCCCATTACCCACAGTGCATTTTAAAATCTATTTGCCAAATTCTGAGAAAAACTTATTTTACCAATAAAGCAACAAATTGTTGCACTTGTCTGTCTGTGTAATGTGGGTTTAGTTGTGCCTCAATTCAGATGTAAAAATAAACCCTATTAGTTGTTCTACACTGATTAATCAAATTTGGGAATGAGTGGTGATGACAGCAACTATAATTACAGTCAAAAAGCCTCACTAGATAAAGTGTTTTTTATCACAAAAAACATATTTAATGCAAACGAATGTGCTATTACAGATAACTTTATATAAAGTGTTGCATAGTACTATATGGGCACTGCTACATCAAAGCTCAGAGAGCCTGTCCAGATTCTTTATGTGTGCAGCTTACCTGATCTCCTTTGTTTTTGTTTTAGTTTCCCATCACAACTGGTAAGACTTTTTTTTCTGCATTGTGCACTGGCTGTAGGGTAGTTTAATTAAGTAAATGCATCTGTTTTTATGCTTCTGTTTGTTTAATATTTATAGTAATGGCAGTATATCCATGATAATAAATTATTTCAAACTTTAAGAGCTCAGCATTGACCAATTATATACAGTGCAGATATTTTTTATTCAACTTCATTTGGCAGAAAAAATCCTGCTTTGTGATTTCAACGGCTCATCTCATAACTTATAATTATATATCCTTTATAAGTGAAAGCTTCTCTTCATTAAGTCAAAATTATTACATGCCTTTGAAAGGTTATGTCCAACAGTGTCGAGTTCATAGGAATGAACCTCATGGTTTTTTTTTTGGGTTTTTTTTCAAATGCATTAATGCTGACTGCAAGTGAACATTTTGTACACACTCAGGGTTTAAGTCTCATTTCTATTGGTTTCACAGTGTGCCCATCACTGTCACTGCAGGAGCCATTGTTACAAATTTTAAATGTGCTCTCACATTGTGTAAGCACCAATTTCACACAGTAAAGGAACTTGTATTACATTGAAAAGAACATGGAGGGGCGACCAGCTAAATGTCCAATTTCTAGTTGTAAAAATAGGTTCACTGTAAAATCATCGTTTACTGCTCATAGGTGCCGAAAACATAGTGCTTGTTCTGTGGACAGCATAAGTTAGATGTATAGGGAAACCGTTTCTCAGTTGTGCTTAACATAGTTACAATGATTGGGCAACAAATTAAATCACTAACTTGCCACATAATTTCGTTAAATAGTTCTTAGGAATTTATTTTTATTCTACCTAAATTTGTGGTCGCTCCTTCACCCAGCTTCAACAATACAAATGATTGTTGAAGAAATGCAAAATGTGGGAAGTTTTGACAGGATTACACTTTAAGCAAACTACACAAGCTTTTTAAAAAAGGGATGCGTCTAACAGATGATGCTGAGGCTAAAATTCAGTGACAGTCAGTGATTTGTGATTGTGATATGTTCTCTGTATGTATGTGTGTATCTAGGACCACTGAGAACAAGTTATTCAAGGGATGTGTCACACATATGCAGTCTTCCTGCCCAGTGGACCACACTCATTTACTTGCACATCAGACTCACCTTCATACTAATTACACACACCTTGCTCATTATCACTTCCTTGCTGACCTACTTGGCTCATTCCAGTTGTGACGCATGCTCGTTCTTATATCTAGGCTTAAATATAGTCCTCGCTAGCTACGTTTGGCTCTCAGTAGCGTTACAGTATGAGGTGTTTAAAAATGTTTAGATACATAGAGCCAAATAATAATGCTGCGAAATTATGACAATATGACACAAAGGTTTGTGTACTACATTCCAATTAGACAAACATTAGCTAACATAATAATTAGGATTATGGAGTTTAGTACCACCTCATGATTGTAAAACAGACATGAGCACTTAAGTGGTGACATACGTGATGTGATGGATGACGTGCAACCAGTTTTTATTTACTGAAATTTCAGCTTATTATTTATTAGGATGCCTTGGAAATTGTATGCGATTGGCTTTGCTAAAAAAAAACAAGAAGTTGTTGTGATCGGACACTCTGTGGCCAATTTTCCTGATTATCTGAGGTCAAATATAAATCTTATGCACTTTGTCTTACTGTGTTTAGAGAATACTCTGAACAAAAAATGGAAATTCAAGCTCCTTCTCAGAGCTGTTAGCGGATTTTAAAAAAATTGGAAGAGAATAGAATAACTGGAGGTAGTGAACCAGTTAAAGTTGATGACAATTTGAGATCACATGCAATTGGCGGGTTTACTGATTATTTCTTTAGTCATTCTCAGTACTTTTGTAGGTACTGTAAAATCACACAAACTGAGTTTCAGAGTGATGATCCAAATTTGTGTGGCCTACAATGTACGCCTGAATATATACAATTCATCTGTTGATGATCTACAAGCTCAAGGCATGCAAAGTTGTATCAAAGGCAAACTGTTTAAAACTTTTTCTTAAATGATTAAAAAAATTTTCAAGTTTGCCAACCTGGTCTTTCATCTTTTGTAGACCATGATTTGAAGGTCACCTAGCTTACAATGTTGTGCTGTACTTAAAGTACAAATGCAAAAGATCTGATGGTGTCACAAAGCCTTGCACTGTCAACTCAGGAACATCAAAGCTATCAGATTAAGCAATTCAGAAATGGAATTTCTTAAGGTTATGGCCTTGTTGATTGGTGACAAAGTGCCAAATCCAAATAATCATGTATGACAGTTAACTCTGTTAGCTTTAAGATGATGTTGATATAATTTGTGCACAGAACATAACATTTTTACTAGCTTTATTAGCTTATCTAGACGTTACCATACAATAGTATCAGATTAAATAACACAATTTTTGCGGCACTTTCCAGAACTGATTTAAAAATGTTGACCTTTAAGTTGATTGTGGACTATGTGTTTAGAAAGTAAACGCAGCTACTTTAAGAGGTGTGCCAGGCACTTAAAAAAGCATATGTGTAACTTTATAGCATATCTTTCTGCATGGCCAGCAAGCAGTCAAAAACATCATTTAAAAGATGCCTGGTAATGATCATTTTAGCAAAGCACAGCTTTTTTTGTTTCCAGTGTGGTTATTTTCTGACCTGTATGGTTCAGTTTTTTATTGTTTCAGAAGGTAACTTTAAAGATTCAAGAACTTTTTTGGAGACATTTACTTTCTCTAGCTGTATTCACTATTTGTTATCATAGTCCAATAACTGCAGAAGCTGCAATATCCAGCTGTAATGAAAACAGAGCCACGTGGTATGTCTTGCACACTGACTACTTCATAGAATTAACTAAATTAACTAATTAATTAAAGTGCTACTGATGAGTACAAAGTGCATTGTCAGATAAAAAGCTGCTAAAACATATCACTGAATTTCCTTAGTAGATAGAAGCAGTTCCATGTCTGGTGAACATTGTTATTTGAATTATATTAACAATTACATTGTTATATGAACTTATTTTTAGTCAGTACAATTCAACACCATGCACTGCTAAAGAAAATGCATACACCCCTTTTATTAACCTACATTGAAGCAGCAGTGTCTCCTCAGTGAACAGAGTGAATCTATAGTTGCCCTGCTAAAGTCAGGCACTCTGTCCGATCACATATCAGTGAAAATTAGGGTGCAACATGCTCTAGTTTCACTTTTCAAAAGGGGCTATCCGGCAAGTCTCTAACATACTGACTCAAGAACACACATACATGTGCACCTTAACCGCACACTGCGCTGTAATTGGCTACAGGCACTGAACTCTGATTGGCTGAACTAAACAGCAATATCCCATCATCGTTACACCCCCTCTAGACATGCTGAGTCCCTTCAGCAGCTGGATACTTCTTGGAAAAACGGGCAGTTTTATAATGTAAACACAGAACCATACAAACAAACCAAACAATTACTCAAACTGGAATAAAAGTCCTGAACTGCAACCTCAGAACTGCTGGACAGTTTATTCCAATACAGTTTCTATCCCGGTAGCGTTGGGGTTTGACCACCATGCGGCCTCGGCGGGTAGTCCGTGTGGTGACCGTATTCCAATCCTTGTCTTCCGTAGTGCTTAGTGGGAGTTTGTCCTCCGATGAGTTTCCTTGCTCTTTGAATTCTGTGGTTTGTTCATGAGTCTTTTCAGATGGTGGGCCAATCTCAATTTCATTGTTGAATTCACAGCAGGATAGCATGCTTTGGCTGAGGGCCTGGATCTCTGTTCCAGGTAGTATGGAATGATCCCCATCCTGTTCAGCACCTCCGTTGTGTCTCTCCATCAGTGAGTGTCTGAGTCGCTTGATCCACCCTGGTACCACGTCAGATGTGTACGGCTGTAATCGGTCATGATGAAGGATCCTGGTGCTCCTTTGGTCTTTGACTTGGTAAAGCGCAGGGCCTAAGCCTTCAATGACGAAGGCGGGACCCTTACAAGGGGCTTGAAGTTTTGGACTCAGGCCCTTCTTTTTAGTGCTGTCTTTTATGTAGACCAGGTTCCCCACATGGTAGGGCTGTTCTTTTACACGGAGATCATGTGACCTTTTCTGCTTTATTTGTGCAACATTTAAGTATTTTCTGGCCAGTTCATGCGTTTGTTTCAATTTTTCCCCCAGGCTTTCCACAAACTCCAGCGGTGGGGCTTCCTGGGTGTCCAGATGACTAACATGCAATAACAGGTCTTGCAGCCGGTGTACCTCTCTGCCCAACATCATTCGATTTGGGGTAAACCCTGTGCATGCATGGGGGGAACTTTGGTAAGCGGCTATTAATAATGGCAGGTACTTGTCCCAGTCAAGTTGTTTTTTGTCCACATAACACCTTGTTATTTGGAGCAGGGTTCTGTTGAATCTCTTGACTTGGCCATTTTAAGACGGGTGATATGGAGTGGTGCAGGTCTTTTAGCAGATGGCACACACGTGTGAAGAGGTCAATCTCAAAATTCCTGCCCTGGTCTGTGTGGATTTACAAGGGTGAGCCCGAACCAGGCGATGAACTCAAAGTTTCTGGGCTGTAGTCACTGCAGTTTGATCCGGTATGGCGAATCCTTCCACACAACGTGTGAACTGGTCAATGATTACCAGAATGTACTTATTGTCTGAGGTGGATGTGGGAAAAGGGCCCCACCTAGGACCTACGACCTTGCTCGCTTGGCATTAAGGACATTTTTGGATAAAAAGCCGAATTTCTTCCCCCATTCCATACCAGAAGAAGTGCTGTCGGGCTTTGAGTAGTGTTTTTCCGACACCAAGATGCCCTGACAAGCTTGTTGTGACAGAGGTTCATCAGCTCTTTAACAAAGGACTTGGGCACCAGTAGACGGAGTTGGGAATCTGTAATGAAGAAACCCATCTTGTCGCTCTATTTGAGGCCAGCACAACCAATACTTCCTAGTGGCTGGGCTTCTTATGGCAGCTTGATCTCAGTCAGGGATCTCACCCATGTCCATCCAGTGGTGGAGAAGACTTAAACATGGATCTTGCCTCTGCTTGCTCTCCAGTTCATGTTCACTGTACTGAGGCATCCACTTAACTTGGGCTTTCTTTAACTTTTTGTTATCTGGCTCTTTGTGGCACGATGGTACTGGAACATTTTCTGTTGAGGCTAAGCTTGCAGGTATCTGGGACTCTCCGCACTTTGTCACAAGTCTGGCTGCTAATGGAACCACATCATCCACGTCTGCCTCAAATCTTCCCCACTGGTCCCGCAGCTTTTGACAATGTGTACATCCACCACAGTAGATAGTGTCTGAACTGTCTTGTGAACTTTGGAAGGTGCTTGGTGCGTTACACAACCCAAACAACATTCGTGTGTTCTCATAAAGCTCGTACTTAGTGACGATGGCGACAATCTGCCAGTATCCACTTTGCAGATCCAGGGTGGAGAAGACTGCAGCACCTCCTAAGGTGTCTAGGCACTCCTCGATATTAGAAAGAGGATACGCATCTTTCAGAGTAAGGTTGTTGAGCTTTGGCCGTCCTCGCCGGTGGCCATTACAGAGCAATTGGTGAGACGGTTTACATCCAGTGTCCAATTTATGACCTAATTTGGAACCGCTGCTTTCCTACTATTAAGGTGCGGGTTTTAGCGTTGTTTGCTGCCAGGTTGTCGTCATTCGGTACGCGCGCTCACGCACCTTTAGGGATAGTGGGTTACGTCCTGGGGCTTTTATTGCTGATGGATGCATACATGATACCCCTGAGGTATTTAGTGTTTTAGGGGCACTATGAGGGTCTCCTGTCCCGTACTCGTGCGTTCCTCGCACGCTTGAGCTCATGCATTTCTGCTGCGGCACTTAACGAGCCTCACTCCAGCCGGCTGCCTGTCCTGAATGGGATGTGCCTCTGCTTAGCTTACTCGCGCCACACATGTGCCTGAGCTTAAGATTCGCCCCCTGGCACATCGGCGCCTTTCACGATCTGTTTACTATTTCGCGATCCATTATTATTATACGTCGTGGGATTCTCTCTATCCCGCATCCTTGGGTCCTTGGGCAATTTTCATTATAAAACTACTATGTAGTTCTACAATTAAAGGCTGTAGTTAATCTGTTTGTCTTCATATGTCCCTTTTACTCTGTTATCTAATGGTGAGGACCACCGCAGATCAGGTACTATTTAGCCGGCTGGGAATGTCTTCAACGACCTAAAGTAGACCAAGAGGGGATACCATGTAAAGGTAAATGTTTCAAATAAAGTTTGAACAGTGCACATAACCACCACATTTGTGTAACTACAGTGCTGAAATTTACCACCCAAATAGTACTTGATCTTTAGTG
>JAVSBV010033582.1:0-11544 GCA_033117975.1 Parotocinclus spilosoma | reverse complement strand
AGCGGCGGGCTGAATCGAGAAATGGAGGAACATGCCACTTAGGACATTAGAGTTTATATTCCAAGAGCATGTTTTGGGAAGCCAGTGGAGTAATAAAGCATCCAATAAAGATTATACTGCTTCTAAGATAATGGGGAGAACGAAGAGGAAAGAAAAGTGCCCGCAGCGGCACAGATGGCTGCTGAAACGACTGCGAATGCGCTAGTTTAGGGTGCCATTATCTTCGCACGTCCGCAACCAAATGCCAGTATTGAGACCGTAGCACCTGCTCTGCGTCCACCCCCCTCCCCCCTGTATGTTTTCACAAATACTGATCACACACAAAAAATATTTTTTGAAGTTGGTCCCATTTTCTGTTTGTCCCATTTTGCCTGAATGAATCAGCGGAACAGGTGTTGGCTCAAAATAGTGAATAATCCTGACAGTTGGTGGAGGTCCATCAAGAAAAAACAGAAGCATCCATTTCTAAAAACAAGAAATAATCAGCGAAATCGTGTGGATGTAGCCTTAGTGGTGGCTTTCTCTATTTTAACTACAAACCCAAATCAGAAGAAGATGGGACGCTATGGACACTGGACGACTTAGTTTCATTTCAGACTTGAAACACATTCTAAATTAGTCGGAATGGGGCAATTCAGAGCTAGTATGAGGTAAAAAAAAAAAATTTGGATTTGAAAAAGGTGATTGTAATCGTGATTTGGTTCATGGAAGTATTTAAGGAGCAAAGGTGGGCAGAGGATGTGCAGTTGGTCAACAAATGTGTGAGAAAATGATTAAACTATGTTGTTTAATGTACATTTGCTTAACAAACAATGTTCCTCAAAAAATACTTTTTAAAATATATCTCTTATATATAGAATTGGCCAACGCCAATGGGACATAAATGACGTAAAACAAAAACATGTAACGTGTATATAACAGGGTAAGTCAAAAGTCAAAGGACATTTCAGACTTTTATTTTAGAAACAAAAGGTAAAATATCTTAAATAAATCTGAATACTGTTAGGGTTCCTACCTTTGCCCCGGAGCGTTCGACCGTCTTCACTGGTCGCCATTACAGAGCTATCGGTGAGGCGGTTTATATCCAGTGTCCAAATTACGACCTGATTCCAAAACAGCTGCTTTTCCTGCTATTTAGGTTTGGGTTTTAGCGCGGTTCGGTGCCAGGTCGTCTCCATTCGGTGCGCTAGCGCCCGACCACCGGGACGCTCGCGCCCTTATGCCCACCTTTAGGGATAGTGGTTACGTTCCAGGGGCTTTTAGTGCCGATGGACGCGTACCGGTATTTAGTGTTTTTATGGGCACTTTAAGGGTTTCGCGTACTGTGCTCGTGCGCTCCTCGCAAGCACCCTTATCCAAGCAATTGTGGGTTAAGGGCCTTTCTCAGGCACCCTACTGGGGCAGAGATGGGATTTGAACCCTAGACCTTCTGTTCTATATTCCAGTACCTTAACCACTAGGCACCACAGTCCTAGACTTGACTTCTGGGATTTCTTGCATGAACAGCCCTCTTCGGATCATGCCACAGCATCTCAGTGGTTCTTAAATATTACTTTTTAAAATACAATTTTGTTTTTTTTGTAAAAAAAAATTTTGTAATTAATTAAAAGTATGTTTGGTTGATTGAATTGCTCAGTAATTTACTCCTATAAAGCTTCAAGTTATAAAGCACTGACAGGACATGTAAGGGGAAAGTCTTGGGTTATTTATTCACTCAATGACTACAATATGTTTTGGACCTACGGGACAAACGGCTCTAAACCATGTGCATGATGCTCCTCAGCAGTGCATCATAGATTATACTGTGGTGGCCTAGTGGTTAAGGTACTGGACTATGGACCTGAATGAACTGGGTTCTGGGTTCAAATCCTCATAGTGTGAACCTCAGCCAAGCTGCCACAGTTAGGTCCTTAAGCAAGACCCTTAACCCACCATTGCTTGGATTGTAAGACTGTATGAATTGTAAGTTGCTCTGGATTTACATTTACGGTATTTAGCAGACGCCTGAGTTCACGCTCCTCCCTCATCGGCACCCAATGAACATCACTCCAGCCGGCTGCTCAACCTGAATGGGACGCACCCCGGCTTGCCGCCCCCTGGTGCTTTGGTGCCTTTTGAGCCTCACTGTCGTCAGCTGCCCTCTCGAAATGAGTGTCCGAGCTCACCTTCGCCCTCTGGTGTCCGGACTACCTTTGTGCCTCGCCACTTGGGAGACGTCGCAAATCGCACTCTCTGCACGCTTGCTCCGTTGGCGCCCTCTCGCGATTAGTTCGCGCGTTGAGTCCCAGTCGGGCAACACAGCGGCACGCCATTTCATCCTTTTGGTTTTTCGTGTTCAGGAGCCTTACGCTCCGCACTTAATCCCCTTTTAGTTTTTCTAAATTACAAACCATTCAGTATGGCACTGAACTTAAATAAATAAGGCTGGTTTTGATATGTGTGTGTCAATTTTATTGTCAAATTGAATGCAATTTTGTGTCAAAATAACTCCAATTATGTGCATCCAATCGTCACGATTCTGAAAGGGTTAACCCATAATTGCTTAGATTGTAAGATTGCATCAAATTGTTAGTTGCTCTGGATAAGGGCATCTGCTGAATGACATAAATGTAAATTTACTCTTGTGTAGCCTCAATGGAGCATGTGTAGACCTTATTAATAGGGCTCATTTAGTATGGAGTTTTATTTATTGAAATATCTTCTGAGGGCAGTATTACACACGACTGTGTGACTGTGAGGCGATCAGTCGGAACATGAAGGGGGTGTGGTTATAATAACCTTCAATACGGTGAAAGATGCCCGTTGCTTGAAAAGTACTCGTCTATTTGAGAGATGGGTGACCTTCTTGCATGAGTGCTTTTCAGTGCATTTGAAGTTACCAAAAAAACCCTCCTTTTTTAGAATGGTCGCTTCACAGAAACATGAAATTGCAAGATATTTCAGTAAAAAAAAAAAAGTCCACCTTTTACAACAGGTGATTGCTTGAACTGTACACAGGAGACTCAGTTTCATTCAAATGTGCTAAGGAAGGCATCACGGGGGCTCGGTGGGTAGCACCTCTGCCTCACAGTAAGAAGGTCCCGGGTTTAATCCCAGGGTGGAGCGACCTGGGTCCTTTCTGTATGGAGTCTGCATGTCCTCCCCGTGTCTGTGTGGGTTTACTCTGGGTACTCCGGTTTCCTCCCACAGTTCGAGGACATGAGTGTTAGGTTAATTGGTGTCTCTAAAGTGGCCCTTAGTGTGTGACTGTGTGCGTGACTGTATGTGTATGCCCTGTAATGGATTGGCGCCACGTCTAGGGTTGTTCCTGCCCTCGTGCCCAGCATAAACCGGCTGGCCCGCGACCCTGTGTGGATGAATAGAACCTGTTTAAATATGTAAGAGACCCAGACAACACATTTTTAAATAAATATAAAGAACATTTCTAAAGAACATAAAGAAGCATTTATGTAGTGAAGAAAAGTCTATGTGAGGATCAGTAGATACGCAATCGGAGCATGTTTTTTTTTAAAGAAGCTCTCTTTCTTGTCCTGAACCTGACCTGAACCTCATTAACACGTTAATCGTGTCTCCTTCTACCAAGGTGCCCCCAAATCTGAGCGGGAGATCACTTGCTTGCTTAATGTACAACCCAAATAAGTAGTCAGAGTCGACAGTAGGGAGGAAAACCTCCTGAGGTTCTTGAGACATACCAGGCTTAAATTTAGGGCCCATAATCCTATGGGCGAGACTGGACAACAAGATTTAATTTCGTAAGCCCTTGTCTAAACAAATATAAAGGAACTTGTAATGTAAGCGGGGGCATGAATTTGGATTCCAGCCACAGTTTGTCCTTGGGGTGTAATACGATTTGTCTATATTTACTCCGTGGCATTCCAAAGACTGTGGAAGATGAGGCAGGATTTTGTCAGAGGGACCAGTCAGATGATTTAAACACCCATGGTGTTTACCTGTCTTTGTGTTCAAGTCAGGTGTTTCGAAGAGATTTATTTTGATTTGGATATTGTAGTGTTTCTTTTCATACAGCATAGTCACTGTGTTCATTTTATACTTGGCAGACCTGTTTGTGGAAGATGTACGGTATTATTACTTCCCTCTAGTGGAGAAAACGAATTCACATCCTGGCAAACATGGGGGGGGAAAAAACAAGATACTATAAGACACGATGTGCAAGAACAAATGTGAGCGATGTGTGTTCACTGCAGTCCACATTCTGGTTAAAACAAGCACACTTATACCCTTTATCTCACTGTACATAGACTAGGAAACGTAGTGTTACGTGAACTCTGATTATTCATCAATGGATATTTTATATGTTTATATATTTACGACATTTAGCAGATACCCTTATCCAGAGCGAATTAATACAGTCTTACAATCCAAGCAATTGTGGGTTAAGGGCCTTTCTCTGGGACCCAACTGAGGCAGAGATGGGATTTGAACCCTGGACCTTCTGTTCTATATTCCAGTACCTTAACCACTAGGCACCACAGTCCTAGACTTGACTTGTGGGATTTCTTGCATGAACAGCCCTCTTCAGATCATGCCACAGCATCTCAGTGGGGCTTAAATATGACTTTTTAAAATACAATGAGCCATTTTGTAGTTAATTAAAAGTATGTTTGGTTGATTGAATTGCTCAGTAATTTACTCCTATAAAGCTTCAAGTTATAAAGCACTGACAGGACATGTAAGGTGAAAGTCTTGGGTTATTTATTCACTCAGTGACTACAATATGTTTTGGACCTACGGGACAAATCGGTCTAAACTATGTGATGCTCCTCAGCTGTGCAGCACAAATTATGCTATACTATATATATTATAGTGGTTAAGGTACTGGACTATGGACCTGAATGAACCTGATGGTCCTGGGTTCAAATCCCACCTCAGCCAAGCTGCCACAGTTAACCCTTAACCCACAATTGCTTGGATTGTAATATTGTATGAATCGTAAGTTGCTTTGCATTTACAGCATTTAGCAGACGCCCTTATCCAGAGCAACTTACAACTTACAAGTCAAGCAAAATAAGAGTCTTGCTTAAGGTCCTAACTGTGGCAGCTCAGCAGAGGTGGGATTTGAACCCAAGACCATCAGGTTCATTCAGGTCCAACGTCAAGTACCTTAACCGCTAGGCTACTACAATCCCCAAACTAAGGATAGTCTCATGCTCTACCGACTGAGCTAGCTGGATAACTGCGTCTGCTAAATTATATGAGGTTCTACAGATTTCTGAAGGACTTTAGCTCTTACTTTTGGCTTCTTTTTGTTGTCCTTTAGCTTTGTACATTGTGCTCTTGTTGGATTGGACTACAGACCAATCAGTAAAACATCTAAATACTGTAAATGTAAATCAGTACCCTATTTGGAGACTGTTAAGATCAACTTCATTCACCAATTATGGTGGTAAAGTGTACTGCTCACAATAATTAGGCGATACTTCAAAATGAAATCTCACATAATTTAGTTGAGCAGTGCACATAGTGTAATGGTAGCCTTATCTAAAGTGTCTCTCCACTATCTCCACTGTGTATCTTTGGTTAGCTTAGCTTCTTTACTCCCCTTAATGGCTTGTTCATGAGTCCTGTAATTGAATTCATACATCTCATTGTTGGTCTTCCTTTGTCTATATCCTTCAACTCTTCCCAACAAAACTCTTTTACAAGGAACTGGTTCTTCTCCTGAGTAAAAAGAGTCCTGGTGATGTAAGAATTTGTTCATGTGGTCATAACTTATTTAGTACGTAAGGTTCTCTTTAAGGTCTTTCCCAGCGCCAACATTTCAAGGCATCAATGTTTTTATAAATTCACCTCTTATTGTTCCGCATTCACAACATTACAAATGACTACAGCAAAGATCACTGTACCAGTGTTTTCTAGTCGCCTAATCCTGGTTCTGGTGGGCACATATGGCTTGACTCTCCCACCATTTGCGATTAACAATTAATCCAGATTGGCAAAAGCTATACGATATTACTCTATCTTAGGAAGTTATTTATAAATGCCATTGAGTTGAATATCATGCTAAACATAATGTAAAACTGGGTGCATAATTGAAGACTTGGAACTTTGTGTAGAAGATAGAAATTCATTCATTCATCCATTATCTTCCGCTTAATCCACATGGGGTCGCGGGCCAGCCGGTGCCCACCCAGCAACTTTGGGCGCAAGGGCAGGAACAACCCCAGACAGGGTGCCAATTCATCGTAGGGGACACACACACAGTCACACACTAAGGGTGACTTTAGAGACACCAATTAACCTAACACATGTATTTTTGGATGAAACTGAAGTACCCAGAGTAAAGCCCCAAAGTATGGGGACTGTGGTAGCCTAGCGATCAAGGTACTGGACTCTGGACTAGAAGGTCCAGGGTTCAAATCCAGCCTCTGCCAAGCTGTGACAGTTGGGTCCTTAAGCAAGACTATTAACCCACAATTTCTTGGATTGTAAGACTGTATCAGTTGTAAGTCACTCTGGATAAGGACGTCTCCTAAATACTGGAAATGTAAATGTAAATGGAAACCCACACAGACACAGGGAGGACATTCAGACTCCACACATAAAGGACCCAGAACACTCCAACCTGGGATTGAACCCCGGACCTTCTTGCTGTGAGGCAGCGGTGCTACCACACCGATCCCCCGTGCTGCTTTAAATATAAATTATTATGTAAAATAAGTTGAAAGAAGGGCAGAGTGGCATAAGGACACCAACAGAGGGAGGACAACAAAAATGTAACCCTGCCAAACTGTGGCAGCTTGGCAGAGGTTGGATATGAACCCAGGATCTTAAGGTCCAGAGTCCAGTACCCTAATCACTAGGCTACCACAGTCCCAATAATGTTTTGTGCATTGTGCGTCTCAGCTAAACCCGCACCAACTAGCATATTCCTACTTGGACTTAACATAAAACTCATATGGTATTTTTGATTGACTAGCATCAAAAACAACATTTGCTGAGAAGTAGTGTTTTAATGACAATTCTGATGCTGCAGTCCTGGATTAGTGCAACTAATTATAATAATAATAATAATTATTATTATTATTATTGTTATTATTATGAATATTATTATTATTATTTGTTACACCTATATAGCGCCTTTCTCAAACCCAAGGACGCTTTTTCAATCAACGCTCTGCTTTTTTTAAACGTCTAATCAACACACACCGGTGAGAAATGGCAGCCAATTGAGCACAGCGTACTCTCAGCCAGAAACCACAGCCCCCTGGGGGACTGCATCGGGTGCGGGCAAGGGGAGGGGAATAACACCCAGAACAGAGCACCATCCATCTGTGGGCTTACAGACACACAGTCATTCACAGACTCACTCCCAACAGGATAATATAGGATTACCTAAGGTGACCAGATTTGGGTTTCTGAAAAGGAGGACACCTTTTTTTGGGGGGGGGGTGGGGGGGGGCTTCATCGGTCATCGGGGTAGACTGGCAAGCCCACGCTTTCTTCTTCACACACACACAAAGTAGATACATTTGAGGAGAAGGCCGACTAATTAGAGATACAGAGAAACCTGGAATGGAGTGGAATGGAACGGAGTGGCAATTCTAATCACAACTCACTGTACATGTATTATGTTTGAGACAGTCGAAAATCCTGGACGATTTTGAAATTAGACCCGAACATGTTTTAAGGTCTAAAAAGTAGGACATGTCCGGGAAAAAGAGGACGTCTGGTCACCCTAGAATTACCAATTATCCTAACTGCTCAACACAGAACCTTCACTCACATAGGGACGCGAACCTGAGACGCTACAGCTGAAAGGTGGTGCTCACTACCAAGCCACAGCGCTGCCCAAAGAGTTCTGGCAACGTTTTTGCAGGACTTTAGGGGTTACCGTTGACTTCTGTTTTTTTCTTTCAGCTTTGTACTCTTGTTGGGCTTGACTAAAGGGGAAACAGTGTGCTTCCAAAGGCAGTGGTTTTTGCACAAGGTGTTCCAAGGGCACATCTAAAGGGCACACTTTAGATATTGTACATAAATAGTTACTTTAATCTTACTTACTTTATTTCTATTTACTTTTATTCTCATTTCCATCCTGTCATTGCTGCTCTGCGTGCTTTCAATTGCCCCTAGGGGATGAATCAAGTTTTCTGAATCTAATTCTACTACGTTTGTGTGTCCAAAAACTTATGAACCTCTGAACCAGCTAGCTAGTGAAAGCACAGACAGGAATGGGTCAAGAACCCGAGATGATTTGATGCTATGAGGATGTCAAATGCGACCATAATTTGTCCTGTGAGCATATTATTGTTTATTATTGCTACTGTTGTTTGTCATTTTGTACAGTAGCAGCAGCCATTGCTCTGTCTTCGTGTTTCTGTGCGAGTCTGTCGTTTGCTTAAACGCTGCTATTAATATAGCCCCCACCGGGTGAGAGGGGGATTGTGTCGCGCATGCGCGGCAGCACAGAGGCGGGGGCTCGGTTAAAATCAGGCAGTTAAGGAATGGTGGAGAGAAAGCGGCATCAGATCCACCAGAGCTGGAGAGGAGCGAGCGAGGAGCCGAGAAGCGAAAAGCTCCGGATCCGCACTCTGAGGATTCTCACCCGGCACGCAAACCGAGCCGCTGCGCGCATCGTTCCGGATATCTCCAGCCCGAGCCTCGCCGTCTCCTCACCCACCGATGTTTCCGAGAGACTGAGCCGCGGGGATTTCTTCCGTCCCGGTCTTGTTTATCTGAGAACGAGAGACAGAGCGTGTGCATTATGTTTTTTTTCACTTTCCACGCTAGAAGACGTTTGAGAGGGATTTCTCCAGGGCCGCTCGGTTTGCAGTTCGTGCTGTGGATTGTGTGTGCTGTTTACGGAGAGGAGCAGCCCTTCAGCGTGGAGGTAAGCACGGCTCCTGGTTCCTGGTTCCTCCAAGAAACAGCTGGAGCTTTTATCCCCCAAACCTTACTACATTCGTTCTTAAACTGCTTCACCCCCTTCCATCCTTGTTTTGGTCGCCGATGTGGCGCTTGCATGTTCATGACTCCGTTTTATGGAGTCAGATAAACGGAGGAGTTTGCGCGTGAGCCGTACATCTGCTCCAACTTCTCCTGCTAAACAAAACAACAAACGTCAACAAAGACCAGCGCGCTTTCCATGGTGGTCCAGGCTCTGTTGTTGTGCTAGCTAGTGCTGGTGCAAGTATGATTTATCTTCTGGAATCGCATGGGCTTGCTGGTTAAGCGGCATAAACTTCTTAGTTAAGCTAGTTGACCAGGAGAAGATTTTCAGATAAGCTGGTTTGTTTGTGAAGCTGGTTGATCAGTGAAGAGCTCAAAGCTTGCTGGTGAAGAAGATATGACATTTCAAAGCTCTCCAGTGAAGCTGGTTGAGGACCAACGTTTTTCTAGTGAAGCTCATTGAACACTGGTGAGCTTGCTGGTGGAGCTGGTCAAAAGCAAGAAGGTTTAACGGCAAAGCTGGTAGAACATGGAAAGCTTGACCGTAATGTTGGTCAGACCCAGGAAGGCTCACCAGTGAAGCGAGTCTAATATCAGAAATCTCATTGGTGATGCTGGTCTACACACCAGTTAGGAGCTGATGGAGTTTGCTTGTTGGACAGCATGGTCTTGCTGGTGGTGTGGGCAGACTGGTGCAGCCTTACTGGCTGGTTGAGCTGGTGGTAAGAACGTGAACCAATGGCATACCAGTGTTACAAAGTGTCAAGTCGCTTTATTAGTTCCACCCCAGATTAAAACAGTGTCATTAAAACATAAAACATTTTGAAGGCTGCTGGTTAACCATTTACGGACCAAATGGACGCCAAATGCAATTGAAACAACCGTCGGTCCTGAAAAATGGACTTAAGTGTTTATTTCTTAACCTTCTCAGGACCGTCGGTTGTTTTCAAACGCATTTGGCGTCCATTTAAAAGTACAGGTTGTACTAGCTGTAAAGTACTGGACTGGACCTGGTGGTCCAGGGTTCAAATCCCACCTCTGCCAAGCTGCCACAGTTGGGCCCTTGAGCAAAAACCTTAACCCACAATTGCTTGAATTGTAAGACTGTATGAATTGTAAGTCGCTCTGGATAAGGGCGTCTGCTAAATGCCGTAAATGTAAATGTCTCTTGGTCCTCAATGGCTTAAGGGCTCATGTAAGGACTGTGAGCATCATTGATTTGTTAAGAGAAATGTCTTGTTTACGTTCATCCTTTATCGAGGTTGGGGAACACAAACTTAGGGAGCGTCCACAAACTTTGTGCATTAGTACAAGATCAGATCTTCTGAACCCCTGATAAAGGCACCCAAATGTTGTTGGTACCTGATGCTGGTCCACCGATCTGGTCCTGATGTCCTGTCAGGAACCACATGAGGGTGGAGAGTTTATTGTTTTCGGTTCTTTGTTGATGAGGCATCGATCAACGTGACCCACTTTTCACAGCATGTAGAGGTTTACGCTCAGGAGGGTTGTGGGTTGTTGTGTGCCAGAAGGAAAGGGTTGTGTAAAGGTCCTGATTTGATGTTTATGTTTGGGTAAGAAGGATTTCGGCAAATCGATATGAAGCAATAGATTCAACCAAGGCTGTTGTTCTGTGTTTTTTTTTCTATAGTTCAATAGTTATATTGTCTATTTTTATTATAGATTAGCTGTCTTATTTATCCCCTCATGTGTAGCTTTGGTTTGCTTTGTTTATCCTTAGAAATGTGTTTTATAAATGTAGTACACCATAGTCACGTTTAGGAAGATTTTTCTTTTCCGCTGTCGCCCTAGACTTGCTCAGTTGGGGGCTGTGGGACAAGATTTTTGAGAGAAAGTTGTATTGATATATTGTGTCTTGTTAGGCGTGTGGGTCATCTGACTGTTACTGTATGTATGTATGTATGTATGTGTGTGTGTGTCTATAAAGTGCTGTGCAAAAGTCTTAGGCCACCGTTCGAATAGACGTGCCGTTGTTTAAGTAATGGTATAATGACCAAATGTGAGAATTCCTTCCCAGAATACAACTTGTAACTACAGTAACAGTTGTATGTGGTATCTAAGAAAAGAAAAACAGCTCATGTTGGTTACAGTGGCGAGTATTTAGTGACCTCCCTGTGAGGAGTCGAAGCATCTGGCAGCTTCGTCGTGATGCCAAGTTGACCTGTATGAAGCCTGAAGAAGATTTATGAAGAATAGTCTTTTCCCAGAAGCATAGGCAAAAAAACGTTTTTTTTTTTTTCAGAAGGGGAACAGGGTGAAAGTGCTAAATCTAAACAGTGTGTTATGGAGTATTGCATCTGAGTTTTGGGTCCAGTCGTCAACAGTTACATATACTGCTAAAAATGAGGTGATACGTCAAAATGAAGCACCCCCCCCCTTTTACGTTTACTGTGTTTAACAAATGCTAGGGGTGGGCGATATGGCCTTAAAATAATATCATGATATTTTAGGGTACCTTGCGATAACGATATACAGTCAATTCCGGTTAATGGGACCACATCGGGACGTGATCTTTTTGGTCCTAATAACCGGCTGGTCTGATTAAATGAACATGCCCTATGTTACAAGACAGGACGTGCTATGTAACATATTAAATGTTTATTAAACCTTTATTGT
>JAVSBV010033571.1:0-11544 GCA_033117975.1 Parotocinclus spilosoma | reverse complement strand
TTACATAGCACGTCCCGTCTTGTAACATAGGGCATGTTCGTTTAATCGGACCAGCTGGTTATTAGGACCAAAACAATTGGGTCCCGATGTGGTCCCATTAACCGGAATCGACTGTGGGGGAACAAAAAACAGTACTACCTACAATAGTGTTTAAACACATCAACTGAGGTAAAACAGTCTTTAGTTCAAACGTGAGCTGATAAGGTAAGGTAGTAAGTTGTACCTGAATCCAACCTGAATTGATTACTTACACACACATACACCAGGGTTGCCAGATCCCATGAGAGAAATAAACAAAAGGAAGCCTTTCCTTTTCACTGTTGGCCTAGGCTTTCTCAATTTGGGATTGGCCTTTTGAGATAATATAAGATTGTAAAGCTGCTTTGAGAAAATTATCCATTGTAAAAAAGCGCTATAGAAATAAATTTGAATTGAATTGAACAAATTGGTCTAACAAACTCAAAAAAAGCATCTTTTTAACTAAAAAACTTTTAAAATTAGTACAGAGTGACCATTTGATCTGTTTAAAAATAACTGGAGAAGTTTTATTATTAATACAGCATTTGTAAGCGACTTAATATAAAAATAAGCCAACAGTAGCTTAGAATAATAGGAATTGCAACTGTAACACAGGCAACACACACACACAACACACACACACAACACACACACACAACACAGGCACACAACACAGACACTCATGTGCTGCTCATAAACTACCGCCTCTGCTCGGGGATCCACAGTGCTGAATGGCTGTTTAGGTTGAATCGTCTGGAGTTAAAACACAGCTTTCATTTTTTATTAAAGCTATTATAATTTAAAAACCTCTGTTGTTATAGTGGATGGTCGTTGATCAGATGGTTGATCCAATGCTAATCAGGACTGGATCATGCATTCCTAATAATAAATGTAATATCTATTTCTGCTTATTAGTTCAGAGCTTTAACCACAGAGCCACCATTAATTAATCTTGCGTAGGTTTGCATCTGAAGAAACGCTGGGAGCTTCAGTCAGATTGTGATATGTGAGGCATCTTACACACTCCACTTCTCTTAGAAACTAATTAAAACAAATGTCTTTCACTGCTCCCAGTTTATCTTGCTTACTGAGGTTCTGATTGTATTATCGTTAAACATGGCTTTCACATGTGCACTTCGGTCTTTGCTAAACTGATTTTGGCCTTCTACCCTGCTTTGGCCACTAGGCTACACTGCCTCCTGTCCTTCTCTTGCCTTTTAAGCCTTTGTGTAATTGTGTGATTGTCAACAGCTCATACTGTCACAGCTGTTTTTTTCCACAAAGCAGTTTCTATCCAACATCCCGAGTTGTCACTGGAAGCGACGTCAGCGTGCTGGAATCGAAACCATTCTTTTTTTCCACAGTGCTTTCTTTGGCATGTTGTATCTGCAAAGAGATTGTAAGGCATTGGTTTTGGCCTGCGAGGTGTCGGTGCAAATGGAAGCGGTTTGCAATGAGAAATGGAGCCCGCGGAAGGCACAACGCTTAGAGAGGAGGTAGGGAGGTGAGACTGGGGGAGAGGGATTAGTGTTGTATAAAATCTATCCAGTATTAAAGAGACAGCGGAGGCCCAGGAGTTAATCCCCTGCTGCAGGGCAGGAGTGATGGAGGGAGGAGGGTAAAGCCTTAGGAAAAGAGGAGGTAGGAGAAGGGCTGGATTTATGCTTCTCAGGTACTCATTTTCCAGCAGTGCTGGCGCTGGGATAAGTCCTACAGTTTTTATAAACAGAAACTAACACTCTGGCAACAGTTACATTTCTTTATTTGGAATGTGTAGCCGTCTTAAAATAGGTCCTGTGCTTGGGTTGGGCTGCGCTTTGCTTGTCAATCTGTATGAATGCATCCTGATTGCTGTTTGTAAATATACGCGATCCCTGCCACTCAGCTTTATCTCTTCTGGAAAATAGCAGATAGTGACTTAATGAAAAGGTTGGAGCCCATTTGGTTGGGGTTGGGAAAAGAAAATTAATAATAAGCTCATCCAGGCTTACTTACCTAAACCGCTTTACAAACATTACTCAAATCTGCCAGAAACATTGAGATATCTACAAACATTATTCTAAAAAAAACCTACGCCTCTTTATGACCCTTTAGTTTCTTGTCAAGGGCTTTCAAAAATGTTCCAACCATTTTAGAACATATTTTGCAGATTGCTTTTATTTATTAAATGCTCATTAATCATGACAACATAGTGACAAACTTTGTACATTGCTCACAAAAATACGGGCTATTTATTTAATAATGAATCCATTTTGGGGGGAATATTAATTTATGGCTGGGTAGCTGGAAATGAGTATTAAAGACACAGTTTACTTGTTGACTGTTAGGGGCTCTATGGTTTTGGACTACTAATCAGAAGGTTGTGAGTTTAAATCCTCGCTCTAGCCTTCTTGAGCCAACCTTCATATCAACTCAATTTTAAGGTACTCTATATAACTATGGCTTTAAAATTCTGTCAATATAATAACTACAATTCCTACTATTGGAATAGGTGGAGGCCAAATATCCAGGGTTGGCTATGTCATTTTCATTCAGTCTTCAACCTTAGCGCGCACTGTGCAATTTCTCAGTTCACTATTCTACCCGGCAACACATTTTTAGCTGATCTGCTTCAACACAGTGCAATACTTTCCTGCACTATAAGGCAGGTTTTTTTAATTTAATTTTTTTATTGCTGGTTTTGCGGATCCGCCGATTATCATATTTGAAGAATACAAAAAAAATATATATATATTTTGTATTTCTCGGATCCGCCGCAGCACCAATGGTTGAAAAAAAATATATATATATAGAATAATTTTTTTGCTTTTTTTTTTTTTTTGGGAGAGCCAACGGTATTGTTCTGTACATTAAATTTTTTTTCAGATTCACTTTAATTTAATTGTAGATTAAATGAATTTTATTTTTAAATAAAATGCATTTTAATTTCTTCCTCCTTCCTTGTATTGATTCCACATAGTCCTTGAGAAATTGAAAAGTGCTGAAAAGTAAAGATTTATTTATTTTATTTCCCTCCCTCCTCAGTAGATTCTTAAGTAGGGACATCCGAGGAACAAGCAATTAAAAAAAGTCTGGCCTTAAAGAGTGCTAAAAGAGGAAACGGCAATGCGTGGACGTGACAACAATTGTTTTTGTTTTTCACTTTCAATTCATTATTCAATACATTACATGAAATATTTAATATTTTATTATAAAATTTATGCTCATAATATGCTTTTTGTTAACGATTTGTTTAATTGTAGTTGAGTAATGTAAATACTTTAAGCATGTTTAAGGTAGGCTACACTATGAACTCCTTGGCTTATGATACATTATACTATAATGGATTTGTCACTGACCCCCCCCCCAAATCATAAATTGGGGACAAACTGTATAGAATTAGTGGTTAAGAGACCGGAGTTTTCAGTCTCAGATCAGATCACTGTTCTGATGTTTAGAGCGCTTAATGATTGTATGTTCTGTGAAATCACACGTAATATTACAACATAAAGTGCTTAGTAAAATCTTAGTAGATTTATTTATTGTGTACAGTATATCATAACAATTGTAATGTACCACGGGACTGTGGTAGCCTAGCGGTTAAGGTACTGGACTCTGGACCAAATCCTGCATCTGGCAAGCTACCACAGTTGGGTCCCTGAGCAAGGCCCTTAACCCACCATTGCTTGGATTGTAAGACAGTATATGTAAGTCACTCTGGATAAGGGCGTCTGCTAAATGCTGGAAATGCTGGAAATGTAAATTTAATCAGTATTAACCACCACATATTGATGTCAAGAGCTGGAGTTCACAGGGTTCCGGTCTATTTCCGGGCCTCGTAGACTTTGCTGTTTCAGTGCCACAGGATGCTCCTATCATGTAGTGTCACATCCATGAGGAACAGCCCGGCTGTACTCTTGACCCAGCTGGAAGGTAGTGGCGAGATTCACAGCTGGGTCACCGCTGTGCTGAACTAAAGTATTAGACAGCATCCCCACCCAAGCGCCAGCTCCTGTTTTAATTAGGCATAAAATGTGATCTGATCTTTAGCCAAATCATAACAATAGACGAGCTCATTCTAGCTGGTAGATCTCTGCTGAAAACAGTATAAGAACCTCAGGGCTTCCCTAAGTGTCAGGTGTTCTGATGAAAGAAATTAGGGAAGAAAGAAATTGGTGCTCACGAAGCAAATTTGCGGCATGCCTTGCAAGTTTAAAACGGAGACCAGCAGGATGTTTACTACTGGCATGTTTGGATGAATTAATGCACTGCTCACCAAAATCCAAATCTATTGCCAACTGTGAGTCATGATAAAAGCGATATTATCATTAAGGGTACACAATGTTCAGTTCTATCATGTATAGGATCTGAATCTTAAGAAATATAGGATGTTTGTGCCAGCCAATTCAGACTGTGGCATCCCAGAATAGCGTAAACTTCCTCCTCACCATTATAATGGGGTGTACTCAAACTATAAGGCCATCTGTACCGTGCCCAAGCACGTTTGACCCCCCAAGGTACAGTTCATTTGACTAGTGTGATCGCTTTGTGCCATGCCAGGACATGGTGTACTGTACCGTGTTCAGGCTTGAAGAGGTGGGCTCAGGCATGGCTCAGTGGGATTCGAGCTAATTGTAGTGTGGGACAATCATGCTCTGGCACCGTAAAGGTAACAGGGCATAGCGTGAGTTCGCTGTTAGGAGTCTGATCAACAGCCTCAGGACTAGAGCTACAGGAGATTCTAACAGGTATTAAAGAGAAACGATCACGTCTTTAGATTCTGAATGTGATCAGTAGAGAAATGAAAGCTAAAATGCATTTTGTTAGGTTTGTGTTTGTCTTATTAGAACTTGGATAAAGATCAGAGAACGTTTTATGAGTAAGGCACAAATCCAAAGGATTTACAAACTTCCAACTCACGGCAGGTTAACGAATCAGGTCAGCTACGTTGAAGCTGTGTGTACAAGCAGGGTATTTCATCTGCAGAATGAGGTGGGTGGAGGTGGGGGAGGGATTAACGGGAGGTGTTTTATAGTGTTTTGCGGTTAAGGGAGATTAGGCAGAAATAGGTAGGGTTGCATCTGACTAATAGCTGCGAATGCTTTGAAGTGATACCCAAATACGGCAACAAATAATGGTAATGCGCACAAAGAAGATCAAATTTGCACCTTTTTTGTTTTCTCTCTATGTCTAGCTTCATCTGCGTTTGTTTTTTTCCTGTATATTTATATATTTTTTGACAAGACATGCACGGCAGCATACTCGATGGAGTAACCAAGTACGGTATGGTGTTGTGATTTATGTTGTTTGAGGAGAAGAAAGTTACAGCTGTTTGCAGACTTTGTTAAAGCATGCGTCTGTAAATATACCTGTAAACGGCCTTGCGTAAAGGTAGTGTTTGTGCGAGTGTGTGTACTAGCTGCTAGACAGTATGATGCTTCCTCTGAGATGCGTCTAATTACAGTGGGGTCAGGCTATGATTACATAAACACCACAGTGATGCTCCCCCCACTCCCCCCAGCCCCCCCCGGCGGTGCTTCAGCGACTTACTCAAGTAACAGAGAACCGTTGGCTGTCCTAGCAGTTGGCTTGGTGTAATTTTATCTCTGCATTCTGTGTTTGTGTGTGTGCGTGTGTGTGTGTGTGTGTGTGTGTGTGTGTGTGTGTGTGTGTTATTATGAATAAAATAGATAAGCAGATCTGTGACAGTTGCGCCAGCTTGCGTGCTTCTTCCGTTGACCCAGATGGAAAACCCTGAGCACATTAACGCTCTTTTCATGATGCTTCTCTCTTCGGGAGACTTTATGACGTTCCATCAAATTTAGTGGTCCCTCGTTAGAGCTTTTTCCTTCGCTTTATCAAAAGACCTGTAACTCAGATTTATATTAAAACCAGTATAGCAAATCATTGGC
Source organism: Parotocinclus spilosoma (assembly GCA_033117975.1). Classification (NCBI taxonomy): domain Eukaryota; kingdom Metazoa; phylum Chordata; class Actinopteri; order Siluriformes; family Loricariidae; genus Parotocinclus; species Parotocinclus spilosoma. The sequence goes on along the minus strand of JAVSBV010033571.1, from coordinate 5,635 downwards.
AATTAGACTTTAGTTAGACAAAAGAATGGGACAGGTATAGATGGACAAAAGTACTAGAGACACACCCTCTTAATTATTGAATTCAGGTGTTTAATTCAGTCCTATTGCCACGGGGGAATCAAATCAAGCAGAATGCTTTTACAAACGTTTGTGAAAGAACAGATTGTTGTAAAGAGGTGACTGAAATTGAGTGTGAGACTGTAATAATGTAAGATGCTAAAAGTCAGTTTGTAAAATGTTATCCTTTCTAGATTTTCCATGATTAACTGTGAGAGCTAGTACTGACATTTTAATATCATTGGAATTATTTAGGGACCACATTAATGGGTAGTCCATATAAAGTTACAGACTGGGGTCGCTGAGTGCTGATGGATAAAAGTCACCAATGCTCTGCTGACTAAATAACTGGACTTCCAAACCTTTTCTGGCATTAACATCAGCACAAAGACTGTGCACTGGGAGCTCCGTTGCATGGGTTTCCATGGCCGAGCAACGGTGTTGAATGGATTTGTGGAAATCCATTGGATTCTGAAGCAGGGGAAGGTGATGTGATGTGGCCAATCACATTTCTCTATCTGGCAGTCTAATAACGAATCTAGGTTTGGTTAATTCCAGGACAACTGCACCTGTATGTGTTAATGCCATTTTCTGTTCCTGCATGACTGAGCAAATCAAAGGGCTTAAAGTCATGGTTGGATGAGAACCCCAACCCCACTGAACACCTCTGGTATGAACTAGAATAGAACCAGGCCCTCTTGTCCAACATCAGTGTCTGACCACAAAAATGCTGTACTGGATGAATGGGCAAAAAATCCCACAGAGACACTTTACAATGTTGTAGAAAACCTTCCCAGAAGAGAAGAAGCTGTTGTAGCTGTAAAGGCAGGACCGAATGAATTCCATGGACTTGGAATGGCATGCCATAAAGGTTCATGTAGGTGTAATGTGTAGGTGTCCCAATACTTTTCTCTATATAGTGTATGTTAGTGTGGTACCTAAGCTAACCACACTTTACCTCCAGGGTTTTTATGAGGTTGTCTCTGCTTATGTTGTGGAGACGCTTGTCTTGCCGCCCTTAAATGACATGGTGATAGATCAAGCCAGCTATGTGTGTATCTTATGCTTGTCCCCACTCGCGTCCCATGGGTGGATTCTAGATGAGGGATGGAAAGAAATATCTGCTTTTTTAATGACGGGTGATTACGAAACATCTGGATGACACGGGACAAAGCTCTATAAAATGAAAAGTCACAGGTCTATTAAGGTTCAAAATGTGTCAGCTTTGTCCACAGGTGTTATCCTCCCAGTTAGCTGTGGTCCACAAATATCTGGAATTGCATACGTGCCCTAATATATGCACACATGCTTACGTGCTCTGAGAATTGAGCTACCGGGAAACCTTGGGTTGTTGCATTCTAGTGGCTGTAACAAAACATTGTTGCAGACCAAGTACACCCCTTTCTTCCATGGCAACGGTATCCATAATGGAAGTGGCCTTTTTATCAGTAGAAGGCTCCCTGCCACATTACAAACATTTTTCTGGAATGATTTGAGGAACACACCAAAGAGTTGGACTTGGACTCCAACTTTCCCAGATCTCAACCCAGTTTGAGCTTTTGTATGTTTTGTTGAAGAAACAGGTACTGTTCACCATGAAGTCCCCAACTCACAAACTTACAGGATTGTAAAGACTTTTGTAAACACAACGGCATTTACAGAATTTAACAGACAATCTTCTCCAGAGTGACTTACAGTTGAACTGAACGGTTAAAGGTTAAGGTTTTTGCTCAAAGATCTGACAGTGGTGGCTTAGGTAGGATTTGAACTCGCAACCTTCTTATCAGACCAGAGCATTAGCCATTGATCCAGCTCAATCCTCTGCATAATAGCATTAAACAGATTGTACTTTTATGTAAGTTTACCTTAAGTTCTTCACTTGCTCTCTACCAGTATTCCAAGTTTCACTGTTAGGCTTTTGCTAGATAGCAGAAACTTTGGATTAGATGAGTCATGTTTGCTCTCGTACTTCCCTGACTCTGACTGACTCACCACTGTTTAAACACACGTGTTGGAGCTGCCCAACACAGCCATGCAAATAAAGGACAGTATAAATCATGAGTTTGTAGTTCTGTAATAAATGGTCTAATATTCATAATGATTTCAAGAGCTTCATGTGTTGAGTTGCCACATAAAAGACAATTTAGTTACAGGTAAAGCTTTGGACTTTATTTCTTTTATCAAGGTGTAGTTTATATCAGGGTGGTGTCTAAAGCAGTTTATAGTTCTCTCTCCTGGTGCCATCAGCTATAATACACTGCTCACAAAAACGAGAGGATATTTTTGTGAGCAGTATAGATGGACTATAAAAGGTATTACTCATAACCAATCCACAACTTTAGTTTCTGCTTCTATTTATTTATGATCATTAATTGCATAACATGATTCCTATAATACATGATTCATTGCGTTTTTGCTTTCTCATATTTGATACTATCTGAGCAACCTATATGAGTCGACAATATAAGCTTAAAACAATTCATATGTTACTGTGTAATAATTCAAGAAGCAGAAAATCACAGCAGTGATTACCATTGTGTGCCAGGCATGTTTGTCAAACTACACTGTTACATTCTGAGGAACAGGAAGTTGATTGCAATTGACTGGACAGTGCCATAGTCACATAGCCATGCTACTGTAATGCAAATATAAGGGGTATTTTTTGTGAAATAGCTGAAAACGTACTTTTGATTAGGGCAACACGGTGGCTCGGTGGGTAGCAGTGCTGCCTCACAGCAAGACGGTCCCGGGTCCAATCCCATGGTGGAGCAGCCTGGGTCCTCCCTGTGTCTGTGTGGTTTTACTCTGGGTACTCCGGTTTCCTTACACAGTTCAAAGATAAGCGTGTTAGGTTAAAGAGTGTCTCTAAAGTGGCCCTGAGTGTAGACTGTGTGTTTGTGCCCTACTATGGATTGGCACCCCGTGTAGGGTTGTTCCTGCCCTTGCGCCCAGAGTTGGCCCGTGACTCTGTGTGGATTAAGTGGAAGATAATGGATGGATACTTTTGATTGACAGAAACGAAGTATGCATCGATAGAGCGTATATCGAACAACACAGGAGATCAGCCTGATGGAACAGAGACACAACAAGTGAATGTGAACAGATTTATATAGTTATAGGTAAGAGAGAATATACAGGTAGGTAGGGGATATACAAAGGGGTACTACTTACAACAGGACAGGCATTCACAGCTTGATACAAATAAGCAACAGGAAGTCATATTCACAAACAGGAGTAACTCCTGTAAGAGGTAAAGCTCATGTTTGGACTACAGTCGATGTAGTAGATTTTTTTTGTGAAAGTTTCTTATGTTGAGTTGAGTGGGTGTCTGAGCTGACCAGCTGCACAGAAGAAGCAAAACGCTTCTACGCTATAATCATAATTATACACAGCCAGGACATAAATAAAGCAATATTAGCAATTGTATATTCTTACATCACTATGCTGTTGTGCCAGTTTGCCATTTTGAGACTGTTTATGGCCGTAACATCCGGATTTAAATGGCAGATCTTTATTTCCTATTATCAATCAATATAATTTTTTAGACTTCAGGCGTTAAAGCGAACGGACTTGTTTAAAGGGTCGGCGCTAGTACAAAAATAAAAAGTACACAATCAAAGGCAATCATCCGGCACTGTCAGAGCGGTTGTGTTTAAAAATGTTCGATTTCCGAGACTGCTGCTGAAAGATTGCAATCAGGACAGAACACCTCCCAAAACCATGCCAGATAATCATAATTGCCCCTAGGTATGAGAGAGTGTGAAGAAGTGAGCACGTGTGACACTCTGGGATGGACTGGCACACTGTCCAGGTTATGTTCCAACCCTGTACCCACTGTTTGAAACATGAACAATACAAAGCAGTGAATCCAGTAGAATGAGCGAATGAAAACAAAATTATTATGCAAAGTAACACAGATATGAGGGCAGAATTTAGAGACCTTTTAATCTGCTGGCTGTTGCTGATAATGTGTGGGAAACGTCGAGAAAAATCTCTTACTATTATCTACATACTGCAGTATTTATTTTGTTTACTGTGCAGTTAGGGGCTGCTTAACTAGTTAGTTATTCTCATCCGCTAGAAAAGAACGATCAATCACCCTCTAACACGATGTCAAAAATGTCCTCAAAACAGGAGCGTCTCAGATCCTGTAACTATCACAGATTAAAAATGAGTTTGTTGGCTTGCCTGGCCCTGGCTTCTTGCACATGTGTGTGTACATGTGTTCATGTGTGAGCCCATGTGGACTGTACACAAATAGCTATTTGTTCTCATTGCATGAGTGTTTTATATTACAGCATCCGATTGTGCAGTTTGAAGATGCGCTGCTTTGAAGTGTTGTGTTGCTTTAAGTTTGACTCTTTTATGGACCTTGCTTTGTGCCAGCTCTTGGCCACCCTGCATGCGCATGGTTCACTCCAGTGCACGCCATCCAAGAAGCAGCTGTGCCGTGTGTCTCTTTGTGCATGTGTGCTGAGAGGGGAGTGTTTTGGTCTGTACGGATGTAAAAGGGGCTGCTGTTGAATTATTGTGTGTGTTAAGTAAGCCTATAATCTGATATATTTACATTATGTCATGTATGATGCAGTCTTAAAATCCAAACAATTGTGGGTTAAGGGTCTTGCTCAGGGACCCAACAGTGGCAGCTTGGCAGAGTTTGGGATTTCAACTTTGGACCTTTTGGGTCATAGTCCAGTACTAGCCCACCAGAGTGGTTCTATTTATAGACTTACATATGTAATATATGAGTCTATAAATGTGCAATCGGATGACATCGGTTCCTGTGACAGACAGAATAGAGAGAGGTGGGAGGGGGGAGACTGTTCTGCTCTGCCTGGGGTCTCTTTTGATTTATGTTCCTGGGAAGGAAATCTTTCATTTGTTGCCCTTCGTTGCCTCCATCCATTTTCTCCCCTCCCCTTCTGCTTCAGAACAGAAGAGAATTCACTGCTCATACAGTGGAGGCATACAGTCACAACAGGCGAGAGAGAGAACGCGAGAGATAGAGTGAGAAAGTGAGAAAGGAGCATGAGAGAAACTAAGAGAATGTAAGGATGACAAGGAGAGCCTGAACCTAAGGTTGAGTGACAAGACCATGTGATATCAGTATTGCAATCCACTATATCCACACCGTAATCCACTTTTCGGGTGGCGCTTTTATTAGTGCTCACTGCATTTACATACCCGCTATTAATTTAAACGGATTTCAGATGTATTGAAGGTTCTTTTTGGCACAGCTCACTTCGATATATGAAACAGGAGCAAGGCTGTTAGCGTATTTCTTGCCAGCAGGCTTGGCACAGCAGAGGCTCCAGAGAAAAAAGACCTGCGTCTTTGCGACGCAGCACACCAGACTTAAATGCAGTCCCTGTAACAGTGTTGTGCTTGCTTCACAGTTTCTCAGTATCAGAAATACATTCGGTAGATGTGTTAGCTGAGAGAGAGAGAGAGAGAGAGAGCGAGAGAGAGAGAACGGCATGTAAGGAGGGGCTGGGCGTAGCAGTTGGGTTGCATGTAGCACTACAGTGAAATAAGATTCTACCCATTTAAAAATATGAAAAAAAGGACAAAATAAAAA
>JAVSBV010033560.1:0-11544 GCA_033117975.1 Parotocinclus spilosoma | reverse complement strand
AAGAAATTGCACTAAAAAACACACTTAACTCATTATATTTGTATGTATGTTTATGTATGTATGTATATATATATATATATATATATATATATATATATATATATATATATATATGGTGGAGAAAGCAATGGCAAACTACTCCACTATCCTGCCATGGATCACATCGATGAAGGACAGAAATGCGTGGAGATCGATGATCCATCAAGTGACCGGGGGTCGGCTGCGACTGTACGGTTAATTCCATTCCATATATATATATATATAGGCTTTAAATTTCATGCACCAATATATTGTACTACAGAGACACCATCAACCGGAACCACATTTCTTGTGTGTGTAAACATACTTGGTGGAATAAAGCTGATTCTGATTTGAACATTTCAGTGTCACTGCACACACCCAAATTGTACCTAATATGGTATTGATGTGGACCTGACCATTAGAGAACAGAATACACTGTGTAAAACATAAATAAAACCAAAATACAATAATTTGATAATTATTTTAACCCATATTTAATTAAATACACTACAAGGATGGGGTGAGGTTAAAATGATTTAACAGTTACAGTCCATGAGAAAGATTCAGAGAATCTGGAGAAATCTCTGAAAGTAAGCAGCACGGCCGGTAACCAACAGTAAATGCCCGTAACCTTTGATTCCTCGACACTGCATTTAAAACCGATATCTAACTTTTATATATAACTTTTCCAATCTTTTGTTGTCCTTGTCCCAACTTTTTTGAAATGTGTTGCTTCCATCAAATTCAAAATGAGTGAATATTTGAAACAAAAAAAACATGTTTATCCGTTTGAACATTAAATATCTTGACTTGTTACACAACGTCCCAACTTCATTGGAATTGGGCCTGTATATTACTTAGGCAGTAGTTGGGTTTCTACTTTGCAAACAGCATATAATCTCACAGAATGATTGGGCAAACTTTAAACTTTTTATGCAAATAATTGAATTCTTTATTTCCTCATTTTAATTCATGCATCAAGTTCCTGCATCCTTAGCTATCCTCGACACAACTTGCATAACAACCTTCTGTATTTGGTCCTTTTGGTCCACATTATTCTTGTTCCCCATGTGACAATTTGTGTTTTTATTTAGAACTCTCTCAATTCTTCATTCTTTTCCTCTTCCCCAATAATCTGTCTGCCTCTGCCTCACTCTATCACCAACTGACTTCTCATTTATTGAAATATTTATTTATTTTACATTTCTGGCTAACTGAATTTGGGACAATTTGGGTTTGAGAAGTTGTTGGGTAAGAAGATGGTATAAAGCAACACAAAATACTAGTTCCATAAACATCCATGTGTTTTATAAAACTGGCAAGTTTACACAAGAAATAACGCAACTTACAAAGCGTGCAAAGTTCTATTTAATTATATAAGTAATCTTTCTGTAAAGGTGGAGATCAACCAGGAAGAATGGTGTGAAAAAAAATATTAACTTAACTATATGGGGTTTTTTTACCTATGGACACACCCACTGTAAGCTGAATGTTATCCTACATTTTGCAAGTAATCAACTCAAAATTGCTGCGCTGCTGAGAGGACTTCCCAAAGTTGTAAACAAATATTTATTTCAAGTAAGTACTTAAGACAATACTTATTTTATGGGTCAACAAATATATGATTAATTTATCAAATGTCAATATATTCCAGGTGTGCCAGCAACAAAGAATGCGTGGCTGAAAATTCCTAGTAGTGTTCCAATATTGTTCCACTCATTCATTCATTTTCTTAACTGCTTAATCCAGAACAAGTTTGCAGGAAAGCTGGTGGTAGCCAGTAGCAAAGACCACAAGGCAGGAACAACAATATGCAGATTGCCAATCCATTGTAGGAAACATACACTCGTACATTCATATATACACTCACAAGCTAAGGCCACTTAACATAATCAGTTAATCCAAAACATGTCTTTGGATTGTGGGAGGAAACTGGAGCCCCCGGAGTAAACCCACATGGACAACATAAAAACTCCACACAGAAAGGACCTATACCACTCCACCTGTAATTTAACCTAGTACGTTTGTACAATGAGACGACTGTGCTACCCGAGTCAGTGCTGCCTTCAAACTTGTTCCAGCAATGCCTTTAATGCTAAAACTCCTTGTTTGCCACTGCCAACCTTTGTTGGTCCAGCTGATGACACCAGTGATGCGGACGCTGTGGCAGACACCAAAAGCACATATACAGAAAAATTACAAACAGCCAATGCCAGAACACGTAACATTTACAATTGCTCCTTTTGTATCTCCTTCCATGACTATATCTGTACCTATCTATTATTATTTGCATTCCTCACATCACAGTATCTATTTTTACTTCACTCTTCTATCCAATGCCTCCTCATCTTCAATGTTCCAATTTCTTGATTTATCAGTTGAACTTTTTTGTTTTCATATATTTTTCCATAATCTTTTTACATTCACAACCTCCTCCCATCACTCCATCACCCTATTTTCATTCTCATCACTTCTCTACGTTTCACTAGACTCTTTTATTACCAAATGCATCACTGTCATCACAGTTTCCCTGTTTTCCCCATTTCCTCCTTCCTCCTCTATATAATGCACTCTGTAAACTCCATTCATTCTCTATTCCTCTGCCTTCTTAGAATGACTATCCATTCCCTTTGCCATTGCATTTTCTTCACAATCTTTATCTCATTACTATATTCCCTCTCAGCATCCCTTCCCATTTCTATATGCCTTCGATCACATTCATTGCTCTATATTCTACGTCTCTTTATTCTACTTTTCTTTCATTCCCTCCCTTGAGTTCAGGTCTTTTACTACATTTTACATTGAAGTGTCAATTATTTGTATTTTTTTCATCTAGTTCCTTCTCTGGCCCCACCACTTAAACAGAATCATACAAAAATTTTCAAATATAGGTGAACAACACAGATTTATTAGCGGTATGAAAAAAAATAACATTTTAATAAATTTATATTCATAATAAATAAATTCCTTAAATTTACTTTGACTTTAATTTTATTGTTAACCCAATATGTTTTTTATCTGGTCAATTTCATTTTACTTATGTATTAACATCCTTTCTTGCATTTTCAGTCCTCAATGATTTGAACTTAAATGCTGCCATAATTAAATTAATTGGCACAATTGACACAACTCCATTCCATAACAGATCTTTTTTTGTTCCTTCCGTTTTTGGTCATTAACATACTGTATCAATATTTTTCCAAACAAAGATCTAGAATAGTAATGTCTGACAACAATATACTTTTATGACATTCTGATCAAAATATGGTCACAAATGGCCTTTTTTATTTATTTATTTTACTTTTATTGGCATTTACAAATGTAACTCTATAACCCAAAGTAATTCCTTGCCCATGTGGTTATATCTTCCAGATTCCTTGAATCACTTAATGATATTATGAGATGTAAGTAAGAAATATGCAAATCCCTTTCAAACTTTCTTCAAGGAACATTGGTTATAAACATTTCATTAACTTTCTCACACATTTGAAAAAAAACCCAGCCTTCCATGGATATTGATTTTGTACAAAATCCTCATTACAATCACCTAGTCACATCACCTCTTTGTAATTAACTTATTGTGTATTTATTTTATAACCTCAGTATTAGCCACACATTGTTCCTGATACTTTTGGATGTGGTAAGGACATATTTATTAACACAGACAAAATATGAACTCCATAAACATTTATATCGCACACTTCTATAGTATAGCATAACTCCAAACTAAGACCCACTCAGGTCATTTGAACTGTTGTATGTTCAAATGCACATGAGCATGTGCACCGTGTGTTAGAAGTCTACACATTGAAGAGCTATATTGTGTTGTGCTTTGTGTAAATGCTTCATTGTCATTTAATTGCCATTTGGAAATTTACTTTAAAACATTCTTTGATAAATGCTTTGATACTCCTGTGAAACGGGTGTTTTTAAGTCTCTATTTGAAATTATGCTCATTTTAAACCTTTTGTGCCAACATGCCGTCACATGTTTGTGATTATGGTGCTATCTGCCTGTTATACTTATTAGGCAATTTTGTATTGGATCTCAGACATTGATTATATAAACACTTTGTGTATTCCTCAGGGTTGTGTGTGGTGATGAGCTTTATTTGTTGTTTTTTGGCATTAATGTTGGACCTTTCCTTTGCCCCTTTTCCTTCTCTGGGGTCTCAACCTTAGACAGGGACATAACAATGGCTCTGCTGAGGCAGTAAGAGTTAGAAATGTACTCAAGGGAGGTAATTCAGCAGCTAATAGTTTTTGGTCATTGGAAATTAGCCTCTAGGGTGCTCTACTGTCCGATGAGGATTAGCTTGTGAACCACACAGAAATGCAGCAGCTCAGCACACACTCAATGGAACAGGAGTAGACAGACACCAGCAGTTTCTCAACTAGGTGTATGGTTGAATATCCTAAGGAGGTAGATTTTCTGCTGGGCCTTCTTTATTTTCATGATGGTGCTGGAAGTTTTAGAGAGGTTTACAGCTATGTGTCCACCAGCCACTGTTAATATGGATATGGTTAAAGTCTAGGGTTAGGGTTAAGTCTCTAATTGAGAATAGTTCCACTATCACTGGGTCATCTGCATAACTGATTAAGGGTTTTGTAAAATGGGAGGTGGTGCAGAAAAGTGCTCCACTGTGGGTAACCAATGCTGAGTTTAAAAGTGGACTTGAGCTGGGGGTAAACTTCAATTGTCCGAAAGCAGTCAGTAAGACATAGTTAATCCAATGGCAAAGAATGAGATCCAGTTGGCTGAGAAAGACCTAAGTATGTCAGTTTGGTAACTAGGCTTCTGGTAATTATGGTGTTGAAGGCAAAGTTGAAGTATAAAAAGCATAAATAGGTCCCCTTTCATTCAAGATGGGACAGTGCAGTGTAAAGACATACTTTGCCGCAGTGCACTGTGAGGGTGTGGTAGCTAAAAGCTTGCTTGTGTGTAGTGACATGCTTTCACATCAAAGCATGCAAAAGGCACTTTCACACTAAAGGAACTAGAGGTCGTTGTAGTTCTAAGAATGCTGTGTATATATACTTTTAGCTGCTACTTCAAGTTAGGGACTTTTCTCAGTGCATAGGGTCCCTGAGTGATGCAAGTACACTGTGCATGATCCAAATGCAAAAGTATGGGGATTGGTACAGTCATAGTGATGCAAGCATATGGTCCAGAGGCAAGCCTATATTAAGCCAAACTGCCATGTTTAAATATACAATGGGATTATGTGCAGTTTATGTCACTTCAGCATCACACAGCATTCCTTCTGAAAATGCCAAAAAATAACCTGGATCCAATGTACAGTTGTTTTCACAAATTTTGCTGCATTAGTTTTTATGGTGGCAATTTGTAATAAATAGATTGGGAAGAGTGATTGGATGAATAGTAAAGTAATTCCCTGATGTGTAAATGACCTTATCACAAAAATACTGCCTGCTAACAATTTTAGCGATGCTCTTGTTATCCCAGGTGAAAAGGTTAATGAGGACAAGGCAGCTGAAATCACTCTGTCATGCTGATAAGAAGAGCAAACTGGTTGCTTTAAGTGTCCAGTCATCATGGTATTGCATTAAAAAGGTTTCACAGGCAAGGACATCGCTACTTGTAAGAGAGCCTCCTGATCAACAAGAACTTCAAGAAGAGTGGTTCAGTTGCAGTGAAGGAGGATTTAGGGTGCCCAAGCAAGTCAAACAAGCATCAGGAATCTATCCTAAAGAGGATATGAAATCGGTCCACCACCAGTGCAGAGCTTGCTCAGAAATGGCAGGAGTGAGTTCATCTGAACCCACACTGAAACAAAGGTTTTTGAAGAATGTCTTGGTGTCAAGAATGGCAGCAAAGAATCCACTTCTCTCCAAGAAAAACATCAAAACAGACATTCTGAAAGAAGTATAGGGATTGGACTGCAGAGGACTGGGGTGAACTTATTTTCCTTTCCTTTACCTTTAAACTATTTGTGTAATCCGGAAGAAAAAAAACATTGTCCAGAGAAACAAAAAAGTTTAGCGTTACCATGGGTTCTATTTCATGTCAGTGAGGAATCCTGAGACCATTCATGTGTGGGTTTTTTTTTGCCCAAGAACACTGCCATGAATAAGGAATGGTATCAAAACATGCTCCGAGAGGAACAGCTCCCAATGATCCAAGAGCAATTTGGAGATGGACAATTTTTATTGTTTTTTTTTTTTCAGTATGATGGAGCACTGTGTCAGCATGTCACAAGTGATAATCAAGTGGCTCAGTGAAACTTGAAATATTGGGCCCATGGCCAGAAAACTTCTCAGATCTCAATCCTACTGAGAATATTTGGTTTAAAAGCATGGTAAGCAATAACCCAGAAACTGTGATCAATTCCAAGCACTGATTGGACATGAATGGGTTGCCATCATTATAGATTTTACCTAGAAACCAATATCCACATAATATTTATACTTTATCATACCATATAAACATCTGCCAAAACGTGTGCTGGTTTGCAGTGTTGACACTGCCATACTGGCAACACTACCATAACTGCATTTAATTTTAATTTTAAAGTAATTTCCTGTATTGGGGCCTTGTCGTGTTGGAATTCCTTGTGTGGTCTAATGATCTCCAAGGCCATTGATAATGATGTCATTGGAAGCTAAAAGCTCCCAGTAGTGTCTTCCAAGACAAACAGGTAAGGAGTGAAGACCCAGACAAACATCTGAAGCACCCCTAAGGGAACCCAAAAGTTGAGAGAAGCTGTCAAGTGGATACAGCATGGCTAGCTTGTGGAACCCTTGAATAGTAAATGCGGACATGTATGCCAAAAATGACTGCATCTTTAGCAGTAACTAAAGCTAAATCTAGAGCATGGGAGGAGTTTGTAGAGGCCACGGAGAACGACTTTCAAGCAGCCTCAACAAGATTCTGTAAAATATTCTGACAGCTCAGAAGGGGGACACTTTCCAAGTGGTTCTCAGCAGGGATGGTGAGACATTAAACCTGACTGAGGGCATTGTTAGGCATTAGACAGAGATCTTCTAAACATGAAAAAAATACAGGCCGTAGGGCCAGATATTTCTAGGGTGCTGGATTCTGTTTCTTTGGCTTACGTCACTGATGTCTTTATCTGACAGAATATTGCGTGAACATCAAATACAGTGCCTTTGGATTGGAAATCTGAGGTGGTAGTTTCCATTTTTAAAAAAGGAGACCAAAGAGTGTGTCCCAGTTGTTAAGGCATTACTCTTTTTAACTTCTTTGTGAAAGTTTATGCCAGGGTATTGAAAAGAAAGAAGAATTTGTCTAATGGTTGAACCTTGGATGCATAATCTTTAATGTATATGTTTATGTTAGGCTTCCTACCTTTCTCGCCATTCGCCATTACAGAGCCATCGGTGGGACGGCTTTATATCCACTATCTTAATTATGTCGAGATTTGTTCTATATTATTTCCCCATTCTTATTATACGACATGGGATATGCTTATCCCGCATACTTGGGTCCAAATAAAAACACCACCACATCTCGTAACAGTTTAGTATTTGTTTGTGCCTTAAGAGTAGTCAATGAAACAGTAAAATGTTATATTTTGACAAACAGATGCTAGATATACCTGTTAGTATAACACAACATAGTGCAGAGACTACATTCATTTTAGGAGGTTAATATACTGTATGAGAAACTAAGCATAATCTGTGTAAGTAGTACAAGTGTCTCCGAGTTCTTATATTCAAACTCAGTTAGCCGATGAAGGAAGGATGATAACTGCTACTTTTCTCTTCACTTTCTCTCCTGTTTTAATGACTGACCCCAGCTTTATTAATACATGATCAACATTACATTTAAATGAATTACTGTTTATACATAATTAAATATTCATGTTACACTTGTGATTGGCTGGTAGGTGGCCAGGTATGTAAATGAATAGATGAATATAGAATGAATGTGTAGTCAGGTAGGCTAAAAACATATGTATTAAGTGGTTTAAATACAAATCATTGTTAATATTATTTCTTTAAACCCCTTCCTTCAGATCCATGTGTAAGCTCTTTATCTTTCTATCTATAAAAAAACACTTCCTTCTGGGATTAATAAAGTGATCTATCTACCATTCTACCAATCTATCATTTTCAAGCGATTTGCATTATTATAATATAACAGTAGTTGTTTTTAGTTGAACACAGTGATCATTTTATTGAAGTAGACACTTGATCTCAAATATTTATTCACCTCTGGGCTTTTAATTTTATTATTTAGGTTGCACTTAAGAACATCAAAAAATTAAAAACGGCTTTAATTTTTTGGGTAGTTTAAAATGTGTGTGGATCCTAGGGTTGGAAAATTATCCATTTTTATCTGCAGGTCAACAGTGTCATGGAGTTGTTTTGATGGTAAGTTAATTTTTATGGCAAAATAAAAATATATTGTGGCGTCGGTGGGCGGACGAGAGTGACGAGTGGACCGCAGGGCATTGTGGGTAGGATCAGCGGTGACTCTGTTCGGTGGTAATGCGTTATCGGGTTCATACGTTGGGGTACATAAGTTTAGGGAATGTTAGTAATGGTTATGGGTTATGTTAAAGATGTGTGCAAGTTCGGGCTGAACGCGGGACGGTTCTGTTAAGAGCCAATAAAACGAAGCTTGTCACAACTGAGCTATGTCTATTCCTCATTTCTCCTACAATAGGAGAATATATTTGTCCTACAATATATTACTTCCTAAGTATATTTAAAAAAAAATTGGTTGCATATGTAAACAATAATGGAAGACAGTCAGACATCTTCAGTATGAGATTTTTGGTGAAGGGCTGCATGTAGATGGCTGAAAATTGGTATGCATGTACAAAGTAGTACTACTAGTACTGATAAATTTGAGTTGTTGTTTTGGACTGTATGCTAACAATATTTTACGTTATTAAAAAATTATGATTAATATTGAATCTGACCGTGGGCCACCTAGAGGACATTTGGTGCAGTGAACACTACTGCCATTTACTGTAAAATGACAATGACAAAATTAAGCTCCACAGCCAGCAAAGTGTCAACATCAACAGCTGTGGACGTTGTTGGAGTTGCAATTGGAGATGTATTTTTGGTTAGCTCTTTCACTGTACTGTGCCCAATCCCCAAATAATTGATGTGTACTCATCCAAATCTTGATATTCAAAAATAACTTGGTTTGCCCATTTAAAGCAATGCTGCAGTTTTAACAGTGTTTATGATTGTCTGCATTTACAATCATGTTTCAATAGACTATGTGTAGTGTGTTTTTCCTGACATCACATTTGATGTGGTGCTTAAATTTAGTAGAGTACTGCTTTTGAAACTTCATGCTTCATGGCTGAAGTCTGCTTTAATAGTGTATACATTTTTGTGTCTAATATAGAGATTGGTGTGCTATTATATTGTATATGTATACATGATTTTGTCACTAAAGTAGTAACTGGTATTTGACACTGCAGCAGTATTTGTGTGTGTGCAAATGTTATAAAGCATCAATTGAGTGATGTGTGATGGATTGGATTCCGGTGAGCTTTGGCCATGTCTGCACTTCTTCTGCAAGGGCTTTAGTTTTGGCCTAGGCACTTTCTTGTCACTGGAATATCAGGAAAAAGAGGCTTGTGTGATTTACTGTGGTCCAGTCCAACTCTGGGGCTCATGTCCCTCACACACCACTTATTTCTCCCCTTTATTCATGTGATGGATGATGGGCAGATCACTCATTTCTTATAACGTTCCAACAGAGACCATCAATCATCCCTCCACAGACTCCTCCCTCTCGGCCGCACCATAAGCTCTCTTTCATTTTGACAGCCATAGCTAATACATCAGTCCCACACCCTCTCTCATACACTGTGTCCACCTCTCTCTTTCTTCCGCTCAGTCCATGTCTCTCTATCTTAATCTCTCTCAAGCACTCAAAGAGGTTGACAGGTCAGACTAATATATCAGAGATCTGAAGGCCACAGAGGTGTGATATTTATTAACAGGACCCTGACAACGAAAGCACAAAGAGCAGTGACATGAGGAGAGCAAGTGAGAGAGAGAGGGAGAGAGTGAGATAGAGAGAGACCCTGACAGATCCATAACAAGATATTGTGATTAGGATCCTTGCAGATTGATTCTGATAAAAAATAAGAAGTACTTCTACCAGGACAAACACGTATTAATATTTCCTATTCACCTCTATTATTTAATCAATTAAGACATAAGGTGTCTGTCACTTGGTTTGTTTGTTTCATTTTCAATGGAGGTGAAAGACTAAATATGAGAAAATGTTATATTATCACTGATAATATATGCACTGAAAGCATTACTTTATCAATGAAGACTACACACACACACACACACACACACACATATACTACAAGGAAATGTGATGTAAATGTAATGGTAAACATGCCCCTGTCCCAACTTTGCTGTTTTATTTATATAATTTAATTGTAACACTCTTTATATGTGGAATTCTTTCTATTCCTGCTATGTACATCTTCAGTTGCTCAACATTCCAGGGTCTCCATTGTCATATTTTGCGCTTTATAATGTGCCACATATTGTCAATGGAAGACAGGTCTGGACTGCAGGCATGTCAGTCAACCACCCGCACTCTTTCACTACGAATTCACACTGTTGTAACGTGCAGAATGTGGCTTGGCATTGTCTTGCTAAAATAAGCAGGGACGTTCCTTAAAAAGACGTTGTTTAGATGGCAGCATTTGTTGCTCCAAAACCCAGGTGTACCTTTCAGCATTACTGGTGCCTTTACATTTGTGCAAATTACCCATGTCATGGGCACACCACGCCCCTGTCACACCCACGCTCTGCTCGGCGGACCAGACCCGTGCACGCGCACGTTTACCGTCACCATCATATTAACTTCCTACACTTGGATCTCATTCACGTCCCTCATTAGACTACCTATTTGTTCACCCCACTCGCTCACTTTCACCAAGTCTCTTGGTTCACCCGTGAGTTCTAAGCGCTTCTATATGGTTATCGTTTACTTACTGTTGCCGACCCATTGTTCCTCTTCCGACTACATCTTTTGCCTAGCCCTTTTGATATTGCATTGCTTTTCTGGTATTCCGACCCTGGACTGTGTTTTCACCTGCTGTTTTGCATCTGGAATGAACTGATTCCCGGAACACTTGAGTGTGCCTCTGCCATTTTTGGTACGCTCTGTCACAGCCCCCATACCATCAGAGATGCTGTCTTTTGAACTCTACTGCAGGACTGTCTGTATTATTACCGCACAGTAGTGGGGTTGTAAATAATCAAAGATAAATATAAAAATGTAAAAAGATAAAATATTTAACAAAAATGCAATAAAATAAAAAATAAAAAAAACAATATGCAGAATGAAATTAATATAATGAAATTGTCAAGAAAAGCTCTATAAAGATGACAAAAGACGTGGATGCAGAACAATGAGCATTTATTTAGAAAACGTGTGCAGAGCCAATGAGGCAAGCACGTCAGGAGGCAAGAGGCAGGAGGAGCAATGTAGTGATACCAATACCGTGCGTGGTTCGGGACTGGTAACCAGGGTAGAGCTGTA
>JAVSBV010033540.1:0-11545 GCA_033117975.1 Parotocinclus spilosoma | reverse complement strand
ATATAATACTGTGTGTGTGTGTGTGTGTGTGTGTGTGTCTCATATTTTGACAGCTTGTTTGTTTACTGTGATTTTCAGGGTTAAAGTCACACTTAGCTGTTTATATGTATACCTAATAAATGTTTTTTTTTTTTATTATTGTAGGTGACTAATGTTTTTTTGTTTAAAAAATAAACAAGAAAATGTGCATGTGCATAAAAAAAGTATGTGTCTTTTATTGAATGTAAGATCAACAAAATCATGAGGAAATCAAAATTAGAAATCAGTACTATGAATCAAATCTACTCGTTAGCAAAGTGCATCATAAAAACCCTACTGGATGAGTAAAGCAGGCACATTTCAGGGACTTCCTGTTGCTATAACTTAGAGAGACTAATATTTGGTTTTGTATTTTACCATTCAGTATATTTTTTTAAATATCAGCAAAAATGTCAGCATCTACAGTTCACCAAAACATAATTCAATGGGATCAGGAAAGTAACACAGAGATGCAAATCTGTGGGGATTCTTCAACCTGAATATAGGCTTGGTGAGACGATACACACCTATGAAATGTCAAAAAATCTGCTGCAGACGTTTCTTGAAATCAACAGTTCACTGAATTAATCAACATTTGTGGAGAATGTCAAGAGAATTGACAAGAGTAGGCATGCTGTGCACAAGAAAGGAGCTCCAGTTTCACAGTTCAAAGTTGTATAAACTTGCAAGTCTGACTGTGCTGTTTTTGGAAGTCATCAAGGGTAGAAGAACTGCATATGCAGCATGTCTCTGCCCATTACTTTGGTCTTCTTGGTCACCTCCAGCTGAGGGATCAAAGGCTCAGTTGATCCCTGCTTGGCCTGGTGAGGTGTACTCACACAGTGACAGAGGCAAGGAGAGAATCTTTACCTCCTCCTGCGAGTTTCACCTAGTGAGTCATTCTTATCTGGCACAGGGTGAAACCATGACCACCTCCCACAATTAATGCTGAAGGGGTAAGGGCAAGGAGCAAAAAGCTATATGTGTTGATGAGGTTTTAAAAAGTGTGCCAGATGTATCCAAAACTTGTAAGGGACTTTCATAATTTAAACACTGGCGCATCTTTAAAGACACTATAAAGGCAAAGGTTTGTGGACACCCCTATTAGTTATTGAGCTCTGCTCTTTCAGTAACACTTATTATAATACATTCATATTATAAAGCATACATTTCTGGATTATCCATATACAAACTATATACAAAGTACTGATTACACCAGTGAATCAGTATCGCACATTTAGAGTTCTGCACTACCAGCGAATCAGTATGACACATTTAGAGTTCTGCAATTCCAACAAGTTCCAACATCGATTTTCTGTCCTGCTGTCTCTAAACAAAGTCCAGAAAAAACAGAATTGTCTTGCCAACTTTGATATTAGAACTTGGTCCGTTTGACCTTACCATTGATCATTCCACTAGGCACCTTGAAAATGCACTGAAATAGCAAAAGTGAGATATCATCACAGCCATGTTCCAAAATCTAGACACAACCCATTTAGACAAACAAAGGAAGTTTAGTTTCATTTACTCCAATGCTACTTTTGCATGTAGCAAGTCGGGCAGCAAGATTCTGTAGTGGATACAGCCTGAGGCCCAATCCTTTTACCTTTCGCATCTGGGCAATTAATCAACATAATGTGGAATGTGGGAGTAAAACAGAGTACAGAAAGAACGCCCAAACTCCACACAGGCAGTGTAAGATTGGGGTAGTTAATTTGGCACTAATGATTAAAAATTAGGTATGCTACTTGACTACTTAAAGTTTTGCATATTGCATCAGATTGCATCAATTAATTTGAGATCTTTTATAAATCCAGTATCCAAAAAGTCTTTTAGTCTACTTTTTTAGGTTTTATTGGTTACTGTGCTTTAATTCTATAACACCAGTGAAGTTGGGATGTTGTGTAAAACAAATAGTTTTTGGGAGCTGAGGATGCTAATTGTTCACTTTGTAGGTGGAATTCTTTCCCACCTTTTCAGTTTCTCAACAATTTGGGGTCTCTATTGTCATATTTTGCACTTACTGTGCCATATAGCAGTTCTGGACTACCTGCACGCTTTAATTATGAAGCCACACTGTTGCTACACGTGCAGAATGTGGCTTGGCATTGTCTTGCTGAGATAAACAGGGACCAACCAGAACAAGACGTTGCTTAGATGGCAGCATATGTTGCTCCAAAACCTGTATGTACCTTTCAGCATTAATGGTGCCTTCGCAGATGTGCATATTAGCCACATCAGACCAGTCAAGACCATCAAACCATCCTGTCAGTAAGCATTGCTATATCTCAATTGAGTGTTTGAGAGAAGGTTAAACTTGAAACTACTCACAGCAGTCTTTTGGGTCTCGGTTGTTACGGATGAGGGCTTTCTGAGTGGAGATACGGAAGAGGCTGGTCCAGTTGATGGTATTGTAGTAGCAAAGTTGACTGTTGTTGGAGATGTAGACATTGCCAGCACTGACCTCCCGCAGAGATTGAAGCTTCAGTGATGAAATCCACTGCTGCTTCAGCACCAGCAAAGAAATTCCACTATAATAGAGAAATGGCAAAAAAGTCAGACCATTTTAGGAGCCCAGACCTGACACCTTTCTAGTATCTGGATGATAAGAAACTCCAGCAAATACTGTTCTAAATGACTTGGTTTGCACAGCAGGCATGATGAAGGCTTAATTTGCAGCTGTGTTTGCTGAAGGTAGCATCAACATGGATTTCAAAGATATCACAGCATAAAACAGATTATCGCAATTTTTTTATATCAACCCTCATTACTTACTTAAAAACATTATTCTGTCTATTGTTTTAAATGTAGTAAATGTTTTAAAACTAGTTATATTTTTTTCTTTCTTTCTTTGTTCATATCATTCCATTCATCCATTTTACTATCTTACTTTTGTCCGTCATGTTTTTTCTCCCCATGCTTTCCATTTAAATATTCTCTCTTCTTCTTTTTACCCTAGTTCCTCTTGCCATCTAATTTATCCTTCCTCTGCCTTTACATATTTTCCCCTCCTTACTACTTCCTTATTTTGCCTTCTGTTTACCTTTCCTTATTTCCTATCTGCTTTACCTTTCTTTCTTTTTTTCCACTGTTTTTATAAAATTTTCCCTTTTAAATTTCCACCCATTCCTTACACTTTTCATGGCTGTACTGTATATTTTCTATATTATGACATTGCATCCTCGCTAATCCATGACTTTCTTTGTCCATTTTTTACTATATTGCTCATAAAAATAAGAGAAGATTTCAAAATTAAATATCCCATAATGCCCAAACTTCCATTATCTTTCTCCATTTTTAATTTATATTTAATGTATTTAAAATCTTTTTTTCTTTATTCAGCTGTTCTTCACCAAATATACCTTCGTATCAATTGCTTACTTAAGTCACTGTTTTCATTATGGTATTTTATGATTTCTCTTTTATTTTGTGCTTACGCTTTCTCTATACTCTAAATAGTGTGTTTTCCACCACGCATTGTGTGACAGGAAATAATTGATATCATCATAAAACACAGAGGGAATGAGCCTAAAACTCTAAGCAAAAGGGAAGGATCCCTTTCTCTCTCTCTCTCTCTCTCTCTCTCTCTCTCTCTCTCTCTCTTACTCTCTCGTTATCCATTATTGTGACAACCTTTGCCAGAAAGACAAATTTAAATGTCTTTCCATGTTTTAGACAGTACACTAAAGGTTTAGAGTCTCACTGACAGAAGTGGCCAGCTGTCTTTGTCATTTTATCAGGGCGAATTACCATGGCTGTGAACTTTAGCCCTATAACCAGTGACTAACTGTGGATGACTGCCCTAATACTGTATATGACAGCCTGACCATGTCAGGCAAGCGGAATCAGCCATGCTCACTGAGATCACATGCTTCTGGCCTAAATCAATGAGACAGAGGGTAAACATCACTGTTCATAAGTAATAAAGAAACAGACAAAAGAAAGCAAAATTAACCCCAAAGCATCAATGATCCAACACCATATCAGACAGTGGCCTCAGGTGCTTTACCAGAAGTACAATATTAATACTGGTCAAAGCCTGGACAGTATTAATGAAAGTGACAGAGAGAGAGAGGGAGAGAGAGGGTTGCAGAGATTTGTTAGCAAGAAGTATTGTACCTGTACAGTGACCGGCCACCAATGGTTTCCAAATTGGAGAAAACACTCAGATCTGTTATGTTTTCTGGCCATGACTGAATGTTCAGGAAGCCTAGGCAGGATAGAAGAGTGGTCACAACCTCATGAATCAAAGTAATCGATATAAGTAGTCAATATAATATGTTACACCATGTCACACCAAGGGAGGCAAGGAGACTGCCAAAAAGAAAAAGCTTTGTCCTATTACGCTGGTTTACATTTGAAAAAAAAAAAAAGTTTTACCAAAAATACCAAATTTTACCAAAATTAATGCTATTTTCAAATATAAAATAATAAATAAATAAATGCATACTTTTTCGCAACTTAAAAATGTCTGATTAAAGATTATTTTGAAATCTCATTCATAAATACATTAATTAATTATTTTAGTAATAAAATAGTAATTAAAGACATTTCTTTGTTTAGATGCTCTGGAATAGTTATGATCAGGGCTATCACGCTGTAAGCATCAGTAGTAGTTTGCCATCATGTTTGTGTTCCATCTGATTTGATATCTGTATTCCATGATCTTGATGTCTTGGTGGAAGCATTCTCCTTGCTCTTCACTCATAGTTCTACGATTTGAGAGAAATTAAGTCAGGTGGCTATCAAGGAAATGCAGTTTGATTTCTCCCAGTCTTTAAAAAGCAATCCACAAACTTTGAATTAAAGGGTTATAATTTTTGGCCATGAAGTTGCCAATAAAGTGTGTAATTTCATTAGAAAACACTTTATGTGGATTAACAGTGAGATGTATGTTATCATTTTCTTTGTAATAATGCTTTGCATTTGCTTGACTATTCCAAAGGCACAGGAAGCAAGAAAAAATTGTCTAAGTGCTTTGTTTCCCTACAAGCATTGATATAACCTTCAAGTCACCACATAAAATCCAGTCATGATCTTTATATAATTTTTTTTAGAGATTGGTTCTCATTGTTCTCGAATAAATATGTTTTATTTATTAAAAGAGTAAACAATAGAATTGGACGCTAATTTATTGACATTGTTAAGCAACACACACGATACATGTCTCTTTGAAAAGCCTCCATTCGTCAACTACATAACTATCACCTTAAATTAACATAAATAAGTCATTTCATGTTGATGCAGTATACAAGCTATTGTCCATATGAAAAAAACAATCTATAAATCTGTCTCTCTGCTACAGAACATATATGTTTCGTACCAATTTATTTCACTTAGCTTGTCAGAATGGCTGGCACATTCTAGCATCAAATTCTGAGGCCATACAATCTTCATTGTCTGAGTCTTTTGAACAATTGGAATTAAATCCTAAGGATTTAAAAAAAAGTACTGAGGATAGTTACAGGGAGTTTGTTGCAGCGAGCAACCAATCTTAAGGCTGAGGGGAGATTTTAGTACTGGATGGAAGATTTTGTTTTTGTGTTCATGCCAAGTATGGTTTTGAGCCTCTTGCCACACCACTGGAAGTCCAAAGCTGAGACTATTTATCTGCCCTAAGTCCAGTGCCACAGATTTTCAACACATGTTCTGCAAACTTTATGTGGTGCTCAAGGTCTGTCCTACACCTCAACAGCCTATGCAGAGCCCAGAGAGAGCGAGAGAGAGAGAGAAAGAGAGAGAGAGAGAGAGAGAGAGAAAGAGAGAGAGAGAGAGAGAGAGAGAGAGAGTGTGTGTGTGTGTGTGTGTGTGTGTGTGTAACTACCTAATCGATTGTGTGCTCACTCGTTTCTGTGTAGGACTTTCAGCAACTTATTTGAAATAGCAGTAAGTGGTATTCATAAATGTATGCCCAGTCTTTTGTTTGCCCAAATTAGTGTATTCTTTTGACTTAGTCAATTAGTATGTAACTTATGACTACTTAAACTGGTTTACATTTCATCTAGATGATCTTCTGTGTTGTCCATGATGCAATAATTGCGTTTTTGGTTTCTGTCGAACAAACATATTAGGTCTCGGTAAACATATCATTCTATCCTCTTTAATGTTATAGCTTTCTCCTACACACTGTTCTAACAGTAAATTACTGTAATTTCTATAATGATTGAGAATCAACACAGATAATATGTGTAGCACAGTATAGGTAGGCATTGGATTCTGATAGCATTCAACTGATTTTTTTCAGCTGTATCTATGACGCATTTACATATCTCTCGCAAGCAGATTTCTTGTGTAAATACCTTTTAATTTACATTACAGCAGCATACAACGACTTTGTAACTATGGGAATATTCAGGTAATGTGGATTTTGCTGAACATCCGAACGCTTCACAGATAATAGAGAATAGCTTTTATTAAATAGTACATAGTTGTACAATAATCAAACTACTTTTCGCTATTTAAACACAAACACACCAAATGTGTATGACCACTTGGTCTGTGCATAGTTGTTGCAATTGAAGGTCACATGAATGTCTGGATCCAGCTTTGCCCAGCAAAACATTGCCCAGAGTGACACTGGTTGTCCTCATCCCACTATGCATCATAGTTACTATGATAAACAAATTGTTTTGTCCCAGACCAAGTCATAAGCCATTGCTGCGAGGCAATAGGCATTATTCTTTATTTAGTCTCTGAGTGGTAATCATGTTTTGGCTCATTTGTGTATATTCTGTGCTATACTTACAACATAACACTGATCATTGAATGAGTTATTATCATAATCTGCAATAAGCAATTCACATTAAAACAGTAAACATGGATTATATGAACTAAGTCAGCAATGCATATGCAGTCAGCAATGCATGATGTTAAGTCATTCAAATTTTTATTCACTTAGTCTCATCTTCTCAATTCTCAGCACCTGTCCTGGTTGTTTTTGAAGTAAGATAGCGGATTGAAAAGCTAATGGCATAGACGTTAGATCATTTAGAAATTTAAATAATGGATTTGAATGTTGAATATTTCATGATAGGAGAATAGACTTGCATATGAGAAAAGAGAGAAGACAAACAGAACTGTGAGATGAGGAAATCAGATAGGGATAACTAGGAAGAACAAAAAACAGCTCTAGAATTATCACCCTTGGTAAACATGGGAAAATATATATTTGTGGTTATCTTGAATTAATACTGAAAATATGAATTGAATCTAACCTTAAATTAAACTAAATGTCTTATAGTAAAATAAAATCCCTTCTCAACCATACCTTTTACAAACATTTATACACACAGACATTCTAATGACCAAACTGAAAGGGAAACACTGAAAACAGAAAAACAATAGCTGGCATGGACTACACATGTTTGTGCAAAGTCTGATGATCCATGTTTATCCAGTATGGATATACAGTATTTCAAAGAGCATAATGTAATGCTACTAAATGCCTGGCTTTCTTTGTCTTCAAGTGCCCGCTAAATGCTCAATAGGGATTAGGTCAGATGACTGTGAAAGTCCATGATAGTCAGACTTCGTATGTTGATAAGAATCAACAGGACTGGATACAGGATACAAGTTCCTTATATAAGATGGCACAGTATTTGCATACAACCCACACAGATCCATCCACATACTTTAAAACATCTACATAATACTTTTAATAAGCAAATGTAAATGCAAAGTACATAGATGTTAAATTATACTGTTTAGAAAATGACATAAAAATACATCTAAACAAATAAGATGTGATTAGATAATGGATATTTAATGCAGTGCTTAGCACATTGCAAATTCAAGTCTAATTCTTGGAACTTTGTTGGACTTAAAATATGTATGAATATAATATAATTTCCCTTGTGGTTTCACATTTTTGGTCCTAACTGTTAATGCGAACAAACACAGCAGCTGTACTAGAAAAGCCAATTTTTTATATATAACCATGAAAATGAGACCTTGGACATTGCTATACACTACTGAGACTTTACAACTGAATTAGCTGTGACAAACTTAATCTTCACTATATAGTTAAGAATCTGTAATTCTGCAGTGATATTTTATCCCCAAATGCCTTGGAACCGTGCTAGATACATGGCAATACAGACCCATTCAAGTGTGAAGATTTCTTTCTTTTCTTTTTCTATTCTTTATTTTTGATAATATATTGTTATCAATTTACTCATAGGTATGGCAACATCTCTGTCAGTATGCTGTCATCAGGAGTACTCAAAAAAGCAATTCATATGGATATGTTAGACAGTTACGTCACCAAGTAGTTTGGAGTGCCTATGTTTGAATATCATGCACAAAAAGGGTTAACCAGTGATCAAATAGGGATAGTGTTGGGAGGTAAAAGTCTCCTGTGTTTGATTCATTAAGCAAAAAAATCCCCAAAACATATGCTTACCTGAAGTACATATTATATACAATATTTTTTTATTACTATTATTTTTGTTATTCATGTTTTGTGATGTTTAATATGCAGTTCTTGGTATAAACTACCCATACTTAGTACAGAGACAAATATGACCATAAACACAACAGATGTAACACAAAAGATGTAAAACAAAGCTACTAAATAAGAAAATGGTCTGCTTGTATTTCATTGCAGTCATTAGAACAATGTTTTAAAGTAATTCTTGTTGTGGACTTTTTTTCTACTTAAAAAAAATCTAAATTTAACTGAACACAATAGGAAGATTAATAAACCTTTTTTTTTTTAACCGGTGGGTCTCTTTTAACAGTACTCCAATAGACACAAAGTAAAGCCTTTTCTCATAATTTAGTAAAATGATTGAGTATAAACTTCAGCAGCATTTTAAAGAAATAAGTAAAACTCATCCAGAAATAGCACCAACGCTGAGCTGTTTGGTAAATATGGCATTCTTTATCAGTTATTGGTGGAAGGTGAGCCCCTTGCGAGTTGTGAAGGCAGATAACGTTCTTGTCTCCCACAGAGATGTGTTGTTACTGTGCCATGCGCTGACACTAATTGCTGTAATGACAAAATTGCAGCAATAGGAAGTCACACAAGTGTGTGTGCATGTAATTTGTGTGCGTGTGTGTGTGTGTGTGTGTGCAGTATTCCTCGAGAGTAAGCTGCTTGTCTGCCTGGAGTTTGTATCTGTTTATGTGCACAGATGAAGTTTCATCATCCTAATAGCGCTAATGAGATTGGGCTGAGCACCTGTCTGCGCTAGGCTAAGAGCAGCACGTTAACAAATCTGCTACAATAAATCACACACGTGACAAGCCAGTTTGCACTAGACTAATACTAAGAGAACCCATTTAATAAATCATACACAGGTCAGGGCTGTCTATGTTATGCTAATCACAGAATGCTGACAAAATCTTAAGAGCAAATCACACAGAAAAATAAGCATATACAGGAAGCAAGGTAACATTTTATGTGCTAGCAGAAACTTTTCTAAATTATACATGAAAGCCATTGCTAGCACAGCACATGGCTAAAACATCCAATGCTATGAGAAAAAGCAGTCCATGCAAGGCTAACATTACCACATACAAAATGTCGTTCACCATTAGACTCTTAGTAGTATGCAATTAACATGTAATGACATGTCACTGTTGGAAATGATACTCTAGAAAAGGGAACCAGATATACACCACAAGCTCTCATTCAATGCTTAACCCCCACAATTGCTTGAATTGTAAGACTGCATGAATTGTAAGTCGCTCTGGATAGGGGCGTATGCTAAATCCCGTAAATGTAAATGTGAATGTAAATGTAAATAATAATTACTGCATTTTAGCCTCTATTAGAACAACATTCTAATGCTCCTAGTTCCTTTGTAGTTTACACCACATTTTGGCCTTTTAGTCTTTGTGTGGTAGCAGCATATATCAGATCTAGTAATGTTTACCTTATGTCTAATTTTCAATTGTATGATGACAGGGATAAAGCATAACAGTCTTCTGTAGTTGTAGCCCAACTGCATCAATGTTTACATGTTGATACATTTAAATAGAAAAGATTTAATTAATTTATTTATTTAGGATTTTCCCCATCCTTTACATTGGGGGCTGTTGCAAGAAAACATAAAGTTAACAGAAAGTTCTGCCAGGTGGTTTTAGCTGCTTGAAGCATCACGCTAGGTGGGAATGTTACTCTGAGTCCTGCACTTCCTTGGGATAAATAAATGGTCAGTAGTGTCTAAGTTACTAAAGCTTTGGTCTAGCAATTGGGGTTCAGTTTATGGCCTGTCTGACAGTGTTAACCTTGGGAATAGTCCTTAAACCTCAAAAGCTGTGTATATTTATTACAGTTACACAGAGAAGGCACAATCAAATGCAGAAAAAAGCTACCTGGATTATGATTTATCAAAATGTCTTCGGAAATATTATTATTATTATTTTTTTAAGGATCCATAAAACAAGGGGCAGTGTAGTTAGTTAATGGTAAATGCACATGTGGGTCAGGCTTGGAAAACCACCAAAAACAGTGTAACAAACAGATCCCTGCAGGAGATCACCTTGCCAGAGATTGGCTACAAACCACAATGGCACAGTTGAAAGAAGTTCAGTGCTAACCCAATCTGGTTGTATCTATCTACACTCAGTTAGAAATCAAAGCAAGTTGTGCGTAAAAACATGAATATTTTGAAGCATGTTGTGAATGACCTGAAAAATCCTGATTCAAGTTTTGAAAAAGATTTTAGAAGTTCAAGTCTCTTAGGTTGTCCAGGTAGGTTGGTTTGCACAGCCAGTAATGCATGTGTCTACAGATACCAAAGATTTTACGTAATTCACATTTAAGTTGAATAGATCAAATACAGTATACTATAAAGCTTTTAACATTATTTAACTAGGGTTAAACGAATGTAAATACAAATTTGGATATCTCTGCCCCCATGTAACGCTGCATGCATGAATAGAATAATAAGCTGAGCATAACTTGTAAGGTATTACCTGTGATCTCTCGAACAGTGCGGAACACGTTGAGTTTTTCTGGGTCCAAGGCTGCTATTTCATGGTACACATCACTGAAAAGGAATTACAGAGACAAAGAATTTATTATTATCATTTAGTTTCTACGTGAAAAATGTGAAAAACTACCGGGTAGCTGCTCTAAAGAGTACGGAGGACGCTGAAGCGCCAGAGGGCGAGCGTGAGCTCGAACGCGCACGTAGCACGGGGAGGCGAAGAAATCGCGGAAGTGGCTGAAGTGCAAAAAGGCGAGCATATAAGCTCAGGGAATGCCCAGCCCGATGGAATAAAGATGACCTGGCCACGAACAGTGCTAAAACCATGCCTTTATAGGATGTGAAGCAGCTGTTTGGGATCAGGACATAATTACGATAGTAGATATAAGGCCGCCCCACTGATGGCTCTGTAATGGCGACCAGCGAGGACGGCCGAAAGCTCCGGCGGAAGGTAGGAACCCTAACAGAGTTCATGGCCATGGCTTTTCTAGTGTTGCTGACTAGTCTGCCAGCTCCTGCTGCTAAAAAAACATCCCCATAGCATGATGCTGCCACCACCATGCTTGACTGTAGGGATGGTATTGGCCTTG
>JAVSBV010033529.1:0-11545 GCA_033117975.1 Parotocinclus spilosoma | reverse complement strand
ATTTAAGGGAAAACACAAAATTGTCTAGGTGACCCCAAACTTTTGAACGGTAGTGTATATATATATATATATATATACACAGTATATATCCCCATGTTAAAAAAAACACAACAGATGAACTTTGTAACTGTATGTTTTACTCCAATGCTTCCTTTTTCTTTTTTTTTATTCTATGCATTTTTTAATGAAATAAAAAGACAATTAATTTGTTCTTGAGCTCTGTTAAACATTTTAAAACATAGAGCACATGCTACATGTTGCCACCCTTCGGTTATATCCAAGAATTGTAAATTCTCTGTAGCTGAAGGCTGAAGGTACTCCAGCCGAAGCCAAGCTACCCTCGTTTGCTTTAATTTGACGCTTTTTTTAAATTTCCTGCTTGCGATATGTGGATGTTGTGATACTTCACGAGACAAGGGCTGCATCCCAAATCACCTAAATAAAAGGACGGAAAAATGGCAACATTTTCACACAAATATTTTTTTTTTTTTCAATAAATCTCGCGCACGATGCCTGGATAACGGACTGACTCTTAATGTTCACGAGTCATTTAAGACGAGTCGAGTCGAGAGTCATCAGGGACGAGTTTAAAGTCAAGTTTGAAGTCTTTTCGACTCGAGTCGCTCACTCGAGTGCCCATCTCTGCTATTACCCCATATAACTTATATAATTCTTAGATTTAACATTTTATATCTAAGCTATCCAAGAAGGATGGGTCAATGTTTTAAGTCTTGGTCCACCCAAGGTTTCTTCCTTATAACATTTAGAGAGTTTTCCCTTTCAATTGTTGCTTGCTGTGTTTGGAATCGGCCTTACATATTGGAAAATAATCTAAAATTCTACGGCTGCTTAACCGTCAACCTTAAAATAGTTGGAGTCGATCCCACACTTAGTAACTGAAACATGTCACATTCAGGCTTGAATGCTTATATAATCTTAACATAAATTAATTAGCCTTATGATATAATTTAATGATTAAGGTGACAATTCCACATGCAGATCATGAAG
This sequence comes from Parotocinclus spilosoma, assembly GCA_033117975.1. NCBI lineage: Eukaryota > Metazoa > Chordata > Actinopteri > Siluriformes > Loricariidae > Parotocinclus > Parotocinclus spilosoma. The sequence goes on along the minus strand of JAVSBV010033529.1, from coordinate 10,537 downwards.
CTGGGAATCATAGAATGGTTGGGGTGAGGAGTGACTCATTATCATTCAAGCGAACAGGCGCTTAAAAAGGCGTGAAAAAGGCTGTTTAGGCACAGTGAAAATGGTGCCTGATTTATGTGTTATTTTGACAAAACCTTCCACCGACATTTCAGCAAGACCCTAGAGAACAGTGTTAACTTGAGGAAGAGGTGTTATTGTCAACTATAAACATTGAACGTGTGTAGCACTCCAGTTCTGTACTTCACACTGAATGTTTTTTTATAATAAAAAGTTCAATTTGACGACATTTCGACCTTGACTATGTAGTAGGGTGTTACTGTGGTGGAAAACAATACCATGAACAATAATAAAATACTAAATTCTTTACTGAATACTTAAGACTCAACTCAGGCTTGTACACAAGAGACTCAAGGATTGACTCTTGCAAGCTAGAAACTTGAGACTTGAATTCAACTTGTTTGTTTCAAGTTTGCTGTTAAGACTCAACTCAAACTATGTCAGAGACTGTACTCAGACCTGTATGCCAAAGACTTTAAGATTTGTCTTGAACTTGCATGCCAATAAATCAAAACTCGACTCAGACTAAAGAAAGTGGTCTAAAGAAAGTGAATACCAGAGACCCAATACGTGATCGGGGCTTGCATGGAGCAACACCTGCTTGTGTGCATGATCGTGTCAAATCTCTTTTCTCTGTTGATGTAGGTTTTCCAGGAGGTGCTGAACTCTTTTGAAGATCTCTGAGGAGTCAGAAGACTTTTAGTTACACACCTGACACAATTGTCTGGATTTTATACAATTTCCAGTTCCATATTTCTATTCTTGAACTTGGATTTATTTCCAAATTCAGGGTTAATGCAAGAACAGCATATTAGCATGTATGTATTAGCATGCATTAGTATTAGCATGTCTGTACCCATGCACACACAAACATACTTACATTCTTTTGTGTTATATATTGTGACGTGTACGTTGTTCTTCACTGGTGCTTTATTTTACAAGGGCTAATTTGTATGATGATGCTGGATTTCAAAATGGTGGCCATGTTCCAGACTGGATTCCATAATATTGTTCCAGATTGTATTACCCATTATTTGTTGGGGTATTTAGATAATGTCATGCCCCTTTGTTTCTGAAATAAGTAATAAAGGGCTTTTACTCACCCTGTGTGTGTTTTTTGGGTCTATGTCGGTAAAGGTGTTGTCGTCCACAGTCCCGGTTTCTCTGGAATTTGGCTATGAGAGATGCAACAGACCTATGTAAAAGTGGTCATATTTCTGGGTGATGTTTGTTGTTGAAGCCATGCGGCTATGATACTGCAGCTACATTCACCAGGCTTTAGAATAATCAGTTTCGTTACCTTCGATGAAAAGCAAAAGTTTTGACATTTCAATGTTGATAACCACACTTTTGAACCACAACAAATCTGATTGCGGGAATTGAATTCTCATTCTGGTCTTCTTTTATATGATGCATGACCACCTTGCCATTGAAAAAACTTTCCGTTGATTCAATATAACGGCTTTCAAGATGACATCCATGTTCCGGACATAGTCTAAATGATAGGCCCCGCTTACCCATTACTTGCTGGGGTATTCAGATATGTCATTTTCCCTTTTGTTTCTGAAGTAAAATGTGTCCTGTGGCTTTTGACTCCCCCTGTATAAACTAAAATATTGCAATGACGTAAATATTCAGACCAATTACTTAGTTTTTAGTTGAAACACCTTTGGCATTGATTGCAGCCTCAATGCTCCATGGATACGATGCCACAGTATTTGCAGGCCTGGATTTGGGGATGTTCTGTCATTCTTCTCTGCAGATCCTCTCAAGCTCTGTCAGGTTGGATGTTGACCATTGGTGGACAGGCACTTTCAGGTCTCTCCAGAGATGTTCCGCTGGGTTCAAGTCAGTGCTCTGGGTGGGCACATTCACAGAGTTTTAGCTGAGCCACTCCTGTATTGTCTTGGTTGTGTCCTTAGTCATTGTCTTGTTGGAAGGTAAACCTTCTGCCCAGCTTGTAGTTCTGAGCACTCTGGATGAGGATTTCATTTAGAATATCTCTGTACATTCCTCCAATCAGCCTTCCCTTAACCCTGACCAATCGCCCTGTCCCAGCTGCCATAGCATGATGTTATTGGGCAGTTACTTAACATGTTAGAATGTAATTTTGTACTTTAATAAATCTTTAGATAACTCATATTTATAATATAGGTTGAAAAAATAAATATAATAATAAATAAATATGGTCATGTTCCCCACATCTTGTCAAAGCAAATGTTTATGTAGGGTCCTTCTTTTTAAACTGCTGGCATGGTTGATGCTTAAACAACTACGTTCTCACCCAAAAAATCTTACTTACTTCAGTGTCACAAGAACAGTGTTTTGTTTGAACATATGAAAATTATATTTTGAGTTCTCTTCTTCCCTGCCATTAAATCGCTGAAATCGGCACAAAATGCATTCTGCAATTTTTTTTTGTCCAAAGTATACCCAAGTCTCCTCTCCATCCTTGATAATATGAGCAGAGCAAGAACATACCCTGGCATTTGAACTGTACTTGGCCGAATGCAGACTTTGAAATGGAACAGTACATGAGCTGCGACTGATGATGTTTTACAATTACACAAGAACACAAGTACGGATATGTAAAAAGAACCTAGATTACTAAATTAGCTTGCTACATCCTGGTTGCAATAGTTACAGATTTCTTTAACAATGTTTAGGCTTGTAGCCGTAGAAACTGTACCTTGGATGATTGACTGTTTCAGGTAACATTGTAACAAATAAAAGTTTTGTTTTTAGTACAATCCAAAAGAAAGATTAAGCTGTAAAGTGAATTCATAAATTGAACAGTTGGAATTCAGAGGTTCCACTATATATGGCATTATGTGAACAAGTTGAATAGCTGAAATTATTAAGTCTATTAGGAAGAACTAGCTGTTGCATGGATAGCAATGTGCTACAGCTGTCAGTTTACAATAAAGCTTTTAAAATTCATATATGCTGCTAGGTAATTTGAATACAGTTATTTAAATGACTTGAAGCATGCTTTTAGATTACTTGTTGATCTATACAGTGCACTGTATGTATAATTATATATAATTAGGGTTTTTTGTAATCCAAAGAGCGTTTAAAAAAGACAGAGGGGTTGATGAGGGACAGTGTAATTCTCATAGCTTTACACTAGATGGCAGTAGAATCTAAATAACATTAAGGCAAATAGCTGACTATTATAATAACCCTAATATGTTGATTTTCTCTCATCACTAACCAAATAGAATTAGCTTTAATACGACATATGAATGCTATTAAGAGACCTTTCACTGTGCGTGTACATCTCTAATTTTGTGGTGCACGAAAAGTGAGATCCCGCTACTAAATATAGAGAGCGTATTTTGGAGGTCTGCCTGTCGCTGTTTTTACTGCAGTACGAACACTTCGTTAGACACTGCTGACACCTCTTTACCTCCTGTGAAGGGAGAGGATTGGACTCTAGTTCTCTTTTTTTTCCACAATCAACACATGACCACCTGAGCACACAATCTGTTGTGTCCTGCTGATTCATCCTAGCTGGCAGGGGAGATGAAGATCCCTAAACTCCAGATCTGTGTCCTGCTGGGCTTTTGGATTCTCTGCCACTGCTGATGTCATGACCTGCTGAGTTTAGATAAGCCTTGGTTCTGTGTTTTTTAAGAAAAAAGAAATGGAAGCACTGCAATATCACTATTGGGGGAAAAAGAAACCAGCAATTTAATCTTCCAGCCAGGGATGTATATTCCTCCTCCTGTGATGCAGAACTTTCAATGTGATTGATACATTCGCTGATATTCAGTTATATGAGTTAAGTACAACTTAGTTTTAGTAAAAACTGTTTAAATGTATTTTAGTATTTTGCTGAAATAAAGAAAAAAAACAGAGACACAAATGCAGGCCCCTATGCCGTGGATTGACAGGAAGAGAAGCAATACATATTTCACTTATATTAAGAGACACAGAGGTCATGCTTCCTTCATCGCAACTGACAGGGCCAGAGGCAGAGGTTATGCCTCTGTCTTTGGGACAGAGAAGCACAAAGGTAATTTCCCCTTCATTTGGACTGACAGTCCTCGAGGGCCCAAAAGTGGCAGTGCTGGGGCTTGAATACTGTACCTTCTTGTCCACAATCCTGTACCTTAACTACTATTTCAAATACCAAAACCATAGAGACCAAAGAGAGGTACTTCAAATCAGTACCATGGTCTGCAAATAGTATAGTATCGTAATGTTTTGAAAATCAGTGGAACTTCAAAATAATGTACTGCTCACAAAATTTTCTAATGAAATATGCCATGATTAAATATCCTCAATTTTTTGTGAGCAGTGTAAATAAATAAATAAAATATAATAATAATAATAATAAGGCCTAGGTCTTTTCTGTGTGGAGTCTGCATGTTCTCCCCGTGTCTGTGTGGGTTTATTCCGGGTACTCTGGTTTACTTCCACAGTCCAAAGACATGCGTGTTAGGTTAATTGGTGTCACTAAAGTGGCCCTTAGTGTGATACTGTGTGTGTGTGAGCCTTACGATGGATTGACACCATGTCTAGGGTTGTCCCTGCCCTTGTGCCCAGAGTTGCCGGGTGTGCAGTCTGGACCACGGTGCCGGGTGGATTAAGTGAAAGATAACGGATGGCTGGATAATAAAGTCAATCACCATTCAAGAATTAGCTTCCACTGTCCATGACTTAAATAACTACTTTTTATGGTAGTTTTATTTTTCAACAGTTTTTCCCTTTATTTGGAAAACTGGCATTAATTAAAATAGATATAAAATAAAAATTAAATTGTTCAAGGCATGCTTCACAAACCCAGATTGTTCAGTTATTAAACTAAAGTGGCTTGGTGTCATATCAGTGATTAGTTTTGTCGTTGTTGTTTTTTTAAATAAAGTAAAAAACAATGAATGAAAATCCTCTACAGTATGCGTGGTCACGTCTTCATGTTTTCCAATGATTGTATGACCATGTAAATAAAGAGCACACCCAGAAACTTAACAACACATATTTAAGCTTCAACATTATTATATTCATTCATTCTATTATCCGCTTAATCTTGGTCAGGGTCACAGGAAAGCTGGTTCCCAGCTAGCAGCACAGGGTGCAAGGAAGGATAGGACTCCTAACATGCATGTCTTTTGAATATGGGAGGAAACGGACATTCAAAGACTCAGGGAGTGCATGCAGGGTCTACACAGGCAGAGTCCGAGGACGGGTTCAAACTGAGTACACTAGAGCGGTGCCTGCCCCAGACCAACTTTACTGTATCAGCATTTTAAAATGAAACTGTCTGTGCTAAAATGTCAACTCCTAGCATAATCCTTTTACTATTTAGTAAATGTCATTACAATTTTTGCATTAAATAGTGACATGTATGCCTGCAGTCAAGATGGAATTAGCATAATAGACACACTCCCTTAGTTCTGTAATAGAAGTTCTGTATGTCTTTATTTTATTTTTTTAAACAGTAGGATTTCACAGCATGGGCTTATTCTTAAACAAAAAAAGTTTTCCAAGCATTAGTAATAGGCACTAAATCTAGCCTAGATGCCATGTAGGTTCTAAACATTGCTAGCACATGAGAATATTGAACTCAAAAGAGCAAAAGATAAATGCTAACCAATGCTAATACTTACACTACATAACTACATGGCTGAATGAAGCGAATGTTGCAGGTATGTGTACTCATGTGAGTTGTGTCAATGGGTGTGTGCTCTTGATGACAGTTATGTCTGGGAAATGAAGTTTGTTTGTTTCTTTTATTCATCACTTTTTAACATCGTTGGCAATTCAGTATCACCGGGTACATCAACTCCCAGGGTAATATCAAAATTAGCAAATTTGTGCAGCATTTTGACCCTTGCTGCTGAATTAAATCACTCTTACCTTACTAAACATGAGGTTGGATTATATCAGCTGTTCTATGGAAGAAACTAACTGTTGTAACTGAAAAATATATTGTGCACAAATAATAAGTGAAGTCTGAACAATGCTATGTACTGCCACAATTTCAATTAAATTCGATCTCTTTATACCCAATCATCAATACTCACCTGTGGAATGTTCCAAACAGGTGTTTTTTGAGCATTCCTTAACTTTTCCCGTCTTTTGTTGCCCCTGTTCCAACACTTTTGGAACGTGTTGCAGGCATCAAATTCAAAATGAGTAAATATTTGCAATAAACAAAAAAGTTTATAATTTTGAACATTAAATATCTTGTCTTTGTAGTGTATTCAATAGAACATAGGTTAAAAAGGAATTGCAAATCATCGTATTTAATTTGTATTTATGTTTTACACAATGTCCTAACTTCCATGGAAGATCACTCCTCCAAAACAAGTCCTTCAGAAATGTCAAAGTAGTGACTTAGTTCCACCCATGAGGCTCCACCCACATCATCAAATCTGGGACCAAATAAGCTTCTTTGAGGTAAAATGGATCTTGGGGCAGAATGGAAACTAGGACAGTGCTTCAGTTTTGTGCTCGAACAATTTTGACATTGATGGAAATTCCAAGAAATCTTTTTTTACAAGGACTGAAGACTTCTAACAAAGACCTGTAAGGAAAACAAAACTTGTGGCTTCAGCTTCTTCAAGTGATGGTTCAGGGACAGGACAGATGGAAGACCAGACCTGATTGTGATAACCTTCTTTTGATTTAAGTCTATTACTGAATGGTTTTTACCAAAAATAGACATTTTACCATGTCCACTTTCTCCTTTAACCACTTCTGCTCCTGCACCTCCTCATGTCCAATATTATGGAAAGCAAGTAAAATACAAAGTAAAAACAAAATTTTACTTATATTTACTTTTACCCTTATAAGAATTTTGTTTTATTTCTCACATTATGAACTCAAGACATTTCTTAAAAACAATGTTCCTCAAAGAAAGACTGGATGTAATTTATTTTATTCATAGTTGTTTTCTGATTTGTTTTTCGCTTGTTTTGAAATTCCTGGGACAGATGACGTCTTGAACTCAGTGTATGTCGCTCAAACATCTCAATGTACTTTTCTGCATTAATGCTGCCATCACAGAATGGTAAATCACATTTGCCAAAGACACAGTTTCCTCTTCCTCCTAACAGTTTGTATGGTCCTTTTCATTTTTGGTTCAGAGCACATGGTGTCCATTTTTCCCAAATATCTGGAATACTGATATAAACAACACATGTCCACTGTGCGATGATTCATCCCAGATTCCCTTTAGCCATCTGAAATTCCTCAAAATACTAATATAATGATGCGCTGTAGAGTAATTATGGAAATACCTTCCAATCTTTTTGTGAAGAACATTATTTTTACCATTTAAATGATTGTTTCTTGAGAAAAATTGGTGATCCAAGCCTTCCAAGGCCTGTTGTTTTAGTACCAGATCATGATTACAATTGCCTGTTGACATCACCTGTTTGAAATCACATCATTATATATATTTTTTATAATTCTCTGTTTTACTCATTACTAGTCACATAGGCAATTTGGAAGAGGGGACAGTGGACATGTCCCCTTCACATTTTCAAAAGGCAGTTTTGGTCCTCTGCAGTTTTTACTGTCCAAAAACAATGTTACACTATACAGTATTAAATGGAGACAGGTCAAGCACTAGGACCAAGCAGAAAATGGCTGCTCAAGCTAAAACCTTTAGTCTGCCTCAACTGTCACTCCATCTGGGTGTAAGCAGCGTCTGGATGTGCAAACCAGTGTTTTGCAAGTTAGTTGGTCTTGGTCAGGAATCCATGTTCATCTGCCACTGTAAGTTATAAACATGTTGGTCGTTTGTACCTGGGTCATATCAACTACACAGATTTTAATATCACAGGTTTAATTTACATTAACAGTTGAATCTTTGTGTGTGTGTGTGTGTGTGTGTGTGGTAATTAGGTGCAGCCATGTCCTAAAAAAAAAAAAAAAAATGACGTGAGACTTTTTAGGACATCAAACTCCTTTGCCTTATTCATCAGAAACTCAGACTCACTTCCTTCTTTCAAAAACAAACTCAAAACCCACCTGTTCAAACTGGCCTAGAACACCTGACCTCCACACAACTGACATCTCAGACACCTTTCACTTATTAGTTTTACTATTATTATTATTCGTAGTAGTACTAGTAGTAGTAGTGGTATTACTTAAAAAAATATAATATTATTTACCTTTATGATAAAGTTGTGTATTGCAATTTAAATGGTCATATTAGATATTGTGTTATTATTGTAAAATGTTTTCTGTTGTTGTTGTTGTTGTTGTTGTTTTACTGCAAGCACTGGCACATCATGTTTAATGAAAAAGAGCTACACTTTTTGATTATTTTGATTTATTCTATTCATGTATTATTTGTGTGTTGAAAGGCAGTAACTGTTTAAACACTAAAAATGAAAGTTTGTCTGAAAAATACAGTAAATCCTTGGATTATTTATGTGATTTTATACAATAGTATTATAGGGCTAATATCATGGCACTATTTATGCAGTTCAAGTTCCATAACTGTGTAAAAGTCTGTCGTGAGCAGGACTCTGGCAACCCAGGGAATGGTACCCTTTCTCTTTACTCTTTTCAGATCAGATTTTCAGTACAACACTACCTCATGTTCCCTGCAAATGTTCTCTGATGACTCCACTATTATGTGGTTCATTCCATAATGGAAACGAGTCAGGGTATTTTGCTTGATGGAGAACGTCCGGTCTGGAGAGAATCACCTGCAAGTTAACATCAAGAAGATGAGTTAACTGTGAATTTCCTGCATGTGTCAGGGACCCTTGTCACCATTCCGAGGGAGGAGGTGGAGGTTGTGCTCTCAAAATTGCTTATTAGTGTTGATGTAACCTTGCTCCTGTCGTGAATCTCCATTGATGATGATGCGACATAAAAAAACAAACAAACAAACAAGCCATTATAAGACATTCTAGGACTAGGATAAGACTATTACCCTAGTCTCACAGCACGGGTAATAGATAATATACCAGTAAAAGTTCTTTAGGAACTCGGCACCACGTTTTCTTTCTATCTATCTATTTGTCTGTCTGTCTGCCTGCCTGCCTGTCTGTCTGTCTGCCTGTCTGTCTGTACACATCTATATAGCTGTCTACAGAGTGTAAGACATAGTCAAATATGGTCTGATCTAACAATCCATACTTACATCAAGGTCACCGTGTGATTGTGGAGCACTCTCACTAAATCCTTCACTTTCTCAGTCCTAAATCCACCATATTCTTTAAGCTTATTCTTGCGACAATAGAGGCAGGCAGTCACACATGATTATGGCTATCATGTTGCACCCTATGGGCACTGTGAGTGTAACAGAGATGGCTTATGCACATTTTAAAAATACTTATGTAATGTAGAGCCATGGAGGATTTTTCCCCCACCAATTAGTCACATTTAAAATGCTAGGGCTTCTTTGAGCAAGATAAGTAAATAATGGATACAGGAATTTCCATATGAAGCGATCACCTGTGCTTTGCCTCAGGTTGAAACCAGTAAAACGGCTTACTATCAGAAATGGCAGCGTGTATCACACAGCTGCAGAAATCAGCAGATGAGTTTATGTGAAAGCATGATATAACATTAAAAAAGGTGTTGGGATTAGTGTGCGCATGTTCTTCTGTAGCTGAGCGTGAGTTTATGTGATTAAGGATAAAGTGGCCAACTCGCAGACAGCTGTCTTCTGTTTTCTGCAAAAGAAATATTTGGTAGATATACCAAATATTTGCCTCCTCCCTCCTCCTCAATCTTTTATTAATTATCAGTCAAGTCGACTGTGGGTGTAAGTGAAATTTTGATAACTGTAAAGGTTACCACATTGAACTGTCCATTACAGATTGCACTAATTTATTTTTGCTCTGTTGATTGAAGCATAGTGTCAGGAGATATTGCAGAGCTCAATGCTTGATCTTACAGCACTAGCTTAGTCTTAGTATAGCTTTAAGGGTAGACTCAGCAAAGCCAGAATAATATCATATATTATCAAATATCATGGTTTGATTATATTCTGGAACTGTCAGTTTACCCCAAAACTTATGAGTTAATAACAAACAATAAAAATTACAAGCTTTAATTGATGTACAGGGTGAGTCAAAAGCCACGGAGCTTGTCAAATGGTGCATTGTGGACTTTTCACAAAGTCTGCCAAAACCATTGTAGAGATTTACAGTGCATCCGGAAAGTATTCACAGCGCTTCACTTTTTCCACATTTTGTTACATTACAGCCGCATTACAAATTGTATTAAATTAATCCCTTTCCTCAAAATTCTACACAAAATACCCCATTGTGACCATGTGAGATTTTTTTTTTGAGAGTGCTGAAAAAAAATAAAAAACTAAGAAATCACATTTACGTAAGTATTCACAGCATTTGCCATGAAGCTCAAAATTGAGCTCAGGTGCATCCTGTTTCCACTGATCATCCTTGAGATGTTTCTACATCTTAAAAGGAGTCCACCTGTGGTAAATCCAGTTGATTGAACATGATTTGGAAAGGCACACACCTGTCTATATAAGGTCCCACAG
>JAVSBV010033509.1:0-11545 GCA_033117975.1 Parotocinclus spilosoma | reverse complement strand
AGAATTAAATGTGCACCTCAACTCTCCTGTTTCTACCAGAACTGTCCGTCAGGATTCACAGGGTCAATAAACACGGCTTCAGTTTCAGTTTCAGTTTCAGTTTTTATTGTCTAACCCCTGTAGTATTTAGGCATATCAGTGTATATACAGTACAATTGTATCTAAATAAATTGCAATCCAGATAGAGGTCATTCAGAATAATAGGCCAGGTAGTATTTGTTTGTACATACACTTTGAATTACAGAGTATGTATTCTATAAATGTATCAGTGATGTCAGAATGATGAGCATGTTGGAAAATGGTGGTGATTTCCTAAACAAAAAACATTCTTGACGTTGACTTTAGTGAAAGAATAGTGGTTTTAGTTTGAATAGTGGGATAAGGCATTAGAAATCTGTACACTGTAGCAGAAAGTTTAAAAAGCGAGGCACAATTGTATTTTTAGGAGCTGAAGTGTACCTCCTTACATATCATCCTCAAGGTTGTGAGTCAGTCCCAAAAGAAGACCCAGTTACAAGCTCTGGGAATGAAAAATTTAACCCATAGTTTGGGAATCCGCTCAAAGCACGAAAGGTTGTGGTCCTTAACAAGTAATCTGTAGACATTATGGGATGCCTTTAGCACTTTTTATTATGGGTAAATCCAGCAGCCCTTGTAAAGGCACATTAGTTTTCTCTATACTCTAGAGGCTCGACTTATTCTTTCCTCGATTTCATTTGGTGTTACTATTTAAAAACGATTCTGTTCTTCATGAATGGTGTGATCAGGATCTTTTGTAATGATCTCGCTACCACTGTGCAATGTTTCTGCTCTCCAGTGGCCCCAACATTTGAGTCCATTATGGAGGATCTGGATGTGTGTGTGGGTGAGACCCCTCGTTTTGCTGTGGTGGTTGAAGGGAGACCCATTCCAGACATCTTCTGGTACAAGGTATTTTTCACGATTCCTAATATAGTCTTAATGTGGATTTTAATTTTACAGTGATTTTAGTAAGTGGCTCGGCACAGTGTATGAAGAAAATACTATTTGTTCCTGACTTCATCTGCAGTAGTGTTGTAGTCAAAACCTCTAGAGCCAAGGCTAAGTCAAGACCAAGACTGACCATGACAAGACCAGGTTAAGATTTTTTTTTTTATTGTCCTAGAATAATTGAAAAGGATTTAAGTAGCTTGTACTTCAGTTTAGATTCATTATCATTCATTATACAGCATATACAGTATATTAATAAGTATTCTATTTTGTGATATGTTTGTCAAATATAACAATAGATAATATATAGCTTAAAATGTTTTTAATTATTATTATATTATTGTCTTAGCCAAGCCAATGCTTGTAAATTTTGGAAGCAAATTACAGGAATGATCATTTTCCCCTTCTTATCTGAACACAACCAACAGCATCCATTCTATATATTTTTTTTATTAAATGTAAAAACATAATAATAATAATTCCAGATTTTTTGGACATGATATAGTAATGTCTTCACTGATTGGATACTGAATGTTGCGTCAGACAGATGCATTGGACAAGGCAATTTAAAGTCCACCTTACCCTGAGACCAAGAGAAGACCGAGTCCAAATAAGGTCGAGATTGAAGAGACTGATCTTTATGCTTGTTCTAAATTTGACTAAAGTCAAGCATTTCTGCTATTTCTTCTCATGCTGCCACATCTTCTGTGTACAGATCTGACTTCTAACATATCTTCTTCTTCCTTGTGCTAAATCCCTTCAGATTTTTAAAAGTTACTTCAAGTTCCTTTATCTATGAGAAAGCATTCTCCTAGTTTTGTGCATTAGAGAACCATGCAGGCTTTGAAAATCTGACAAAATCCTTCCTCTGTGCTCAGCTCTTGCTGGAGTTAAGACACACTCTCACGAAACTGTCGTTTTTCTTTTTCTTTTGCCCTAAAATCCTTCATAGCCCCTCTTAAATAATTGAACTAAACTCTCCTCCCATCTCTTCCCATGAAAAATCCCCAAGCTTCTTAAGCATGCTAATTTAACCACTTTATCCACTGATTCCACTGTGCCTTCGGGTTACTGTTTGACTCACTGCTGTCAACAAGTCTAGCCTATACAAATGGAGTCATAAAACATCAACAATTTCACATGAAAAAGATGAACCAGAAGGTTACAGAAATCCTTTTATACTTAATTAGATACTAGATAATAATCTATAGGATTTAAGATTGTAAATCTGTAGACTATACAGAAATCCAAATATGCACTGGTAATGGTTTAATAAAGGTTGTGATGTACAGCCAAAACAGATAAACAGGTCACATGCAGCTTTTTAGTATGACATATATACAGTAGTACAAAATGTGATTCTATATGAACTATTGAGTGGATACTCAGAATTCGAATACCTCTTCATTCGAACATCTAAACTTCAGACATCGAATTTAAATCTTGTTTTAACCCCAAATTCAAATAAATAATTCAACTTTGAACATGGGCACCCTAAAAAACACTCAAGGGTGCGATCTTCCAAAGACAATACAATACACAGTCAGGGGCAATAAATGACCAATACAGATAGCTAAATATAATAAAACTCAAAAGAAGAAGATGCAGTTTAGGCATATTATGTATATTATATTACAGGTATTCCCCATTTTATAGTACCAAACTTATGATATTTTTGACTTTACAATAGGAATAATGAACATAATAAACATAAATACCCATTCAGCAGAAGCCCTGTTTTGAATTTGTATTTTTCTGAGGCACATATGTGATGCTATATCATGCTATATGCAGTACTCTCTCACACTGATGAGGTTGTTACGTAGTGAGAAGGAAGAAGTTATGTGACGAGAGTGATGAGCACTGGAAAAGCCATGGTTGCTCTCATGTGTAGACATGTTCAATGTAGATCACTCTGTAACAGTAAACTAAATTTAAACTCCTCCATTTATGATCAATTCAACTTACGATGAATGTGTGGGAATGTAGCCCCAGCGTAAATAAAAAAGTACCTGTATGTTATTTTATTACATGTACAGGGGTTGGACAATAAAACAAAAACACCTGTCATTTTAGTGTGAGAGGTTTTATGGCTAAATTGGACCAGCCTGGTGGCCAATCTTCATTAAATGCACATTGCACCAGTAAGAGCAGAGTGTGAAGGTTCAATTAGCAGAGTAAGAGCACAGATTCGTTTAAAATTTTGCAATGCACACAACATTATGGGTGACGTACCAGAATTCAAAAAAGGACGTTGTTGGTGAACGTCTTGCTGGCGCATCTGTGACCAAGACAGCAAGTTTTTGTGATGTATCCAGAGCCACGGTGTCCAGGGTAATGTTAGCATACCACCAAGAACGACCAACCACATCCAACAGGGTTAACTGTGGACGCAAGAGAAAGTTGTCTGAAAGGGATGTCTGGGTGCTAACCTGGATTGTATCCAAAAAACATCAAACCACGGCTGCCCAAAATCATGGCAGAATTAAATGTGCACCTCAACTCTCCTGTTTCTACCAGAACTGTCCGTCAGGATTCACAGGGACAATATACATGGCCGGGCTGGTATTTATATACCTTTGTCTAAAGCCAGGTGTTTCAGTTTCATTGTCTAACCCCTGTAGATTTACTATGGGTGGAATTGTAGACACTCCCTCAGGCACGCTGCAGTGATAAGTATTAAAATTATTATGAGGCTTACCTTAAACTCCCGGTGCGCTCGCGGCTCGCCCCAGCAGCCTTTCCAGAGCGTCCAGTGACGCCGATGACATTCAGAGTTTAATTGACGATATCGAACACCTGGCGTCTGTACTATAACAGTACGAGCACCAGCGATGTTTGGTGCCATGTCGTCACACATACATGCAGTATGCTCGGTCTTCCGTTCTGTGAATGTTTATGTTCAGTTGGTAATGTCCCGGGGCTTATAGTCCCGATGGACGTGTACGGGGTAAACCCGTACGATTCGCGTTTGCGTCAGCTGTGGGTGCCTATCCCATTCGGGAAGCATCACAGTTGCGTATATCTTTCCCTTTTTGTTTTTGTACTTTGGTGAGCCTTTTACTCTGCCTTTTTAAGTATTTCCCCATTCTTATTATACGTTGTGGGGTTCCTTCATTTCCGCATCCTTGGGTCCTAAACACATATAACACATATCATAACAGAAATCAGTTAAAAATGAGATAAAGCAATTCCTGTTTTCCACTACCATCAAGCAAAAGTCTTGGCAACTCTGACAATGTGGATATTATTTTTAATTGTTAAAATTACCACGACAGCTAGCTAAACAGCTAGCTAAAGAAATTTCTTGCCTCCTTTTTTGCCACTTAATACACTAATTGAGATGTCAGCCATTTTGGAAAGACAATCAAAAGTTCCATCAAAGTAATGTGAAAAAGTAAATAAAAAAAAACAAATAATGCAAGTAGCTACTTTTCCCTGAAAAGACTCGTCAGCACTGGTCATTACAGCACGAGTAGTAAAGTTCCTAAATAAAGCTTGAATCTAAAAAAAATGAATCGTTGTGGGTGTTTAAGACACTGTTTTGAGGTTTGCTTTTCAAATTTTGTTTTTCAGAATGATGTCCTCCTATCAGAAAGCAGCCATTTTACTTTTGTCTATGATGATAACGAGTGCTCTCTGGTAGTACTGAATACTCAGCCAGACGACTCCGGAGTCTACACCTGCACAGCAAAGAACTTGGCCGGATCTGTATCGTGCAAGGCTGAGCTCACCGTCCATGCCAGTATGTGTTCTACTTACAAAACTTAAAGATTACACATAGTTCAGGCTTTCAGAGTTTTACACCTCCAAACATATGCACAGTCTTAAGATAAAGCATTTTCTGACAAATTCTCAAAAAATCAAGCACCAAACAAAGTAAGGCATCAGGTAAGTCATTTTTATAGAGATAGAGTCCATAGAAATATTTCAGTAACAAAATTAATACCTTGTTGGCATAACTTGGCAAACCACAGTCCTGCACAGGCACTTATCTACCATACTTAACTTTCTTCCACTATAAAACACGGCTTTCATTAATTGGTCTGCTGGAAAGTAGAAAACAATTCTGTAGGGCTGGTCCCCTTTAAGAAGTCCCTGAATTTCACACTGACCTAAAACAAATATGTTTCTGTTTGCTCCTGTGATTCTGTGGCTGTAAGCTTATTTTCATTTAAAAAGCTTTATTGAAAATGCCACTCTTTATTAACATCTCATTGAAGCTGCCCTTTTTCACCCACGAAAGCACATTCACTTAATGAATGAGTAGTTAAGCTTAAGCTTAAACCATTTTCTTACATCCAATTAAATTTGTGCCATTATAATTCTCAAACTGTTTTTGCTTGCACAAAAACAGAGCCTGTTTTTAATCGTTCATATGTATGTGTAATATATAGCCAAACACATGGTCACATACAGATTTTTATTTTCTCATTTGTTGCTTACATATGGGGGAAAGCTTTAATCGCTTTAATCTTATAAGAATGCCATGATTGACAAATTTTTAGGGACGTGGAAAACTAAAGTGACATTGTGAGATAGAGGTGTTCAGTTCAACTAATTTCACATGATAAGCATTAACAATATCTGAAGTCCCAGTGGTGCCTTCCATTCGGGGCAGGTGTCCGATGGGTAGGCGTGTTTCTAGACTATTGTTGTACCGGATCACACAGAATTTATTAAAAGTTAACCTGCCATGGATGAGAAATGCAGATCAAATGAACACTAAAGAATTCATTGTGTTAATTAAACATATATACTTCTCACAAAAATGAGGAGAGACTTCAAAATGAAAACTCCCATAACGAAATGTTTCCTAATTTTTGTGATGTATTTGTGGGTGTCTACTCCATGAAAAAAGTGAAAGAAACTGGCTCTGACTTCGAGCTTTAGATTATTAGGCATTTTGGGAAATGCAGTGTCCTGTAGTGTCTGCTGAAGTTTACTTTTTACTCCGGTAATTTT
This sequence comes from Parotocinclus spilosoma, assembly GCA_033117975.1. NCBI lineage: Eukaryota > Metazoa > Chordata > Actinopteri > Siluriformes > Loricariidae > Parotocinclus > Parotocinclus spilosoma. The sequence goes on along the minus strand of JAVSBV010033509.1, from coordinate 5,611 downwards.
AGTGAGGCGCATTACCATTTTACTGGGACAGGTCCTAGTGTTCCATTTAGGGCACGTGTGAAGTCCAGGTAAGGCTCCAGACCCATGTGACCCTGAACCAGGATAAACAGGTGCAAAATCTGCAAATATGTGTTTGCCTGTGTGCATGATTTTGTTGCACTACTTCTGCATGATTGGACGACTGAATCATTGCATGACTGAGCAGGATGGGTGGTACGGTGGCTCAGTGAATAGCACTATGTCTAGGGTTGTTCCTGGCCACCTAGGCACTGACCGAGGATTAAGCAGCTAAAGACAATGAATAAATGAATGACTGAGAAAGTGTACAGGTGTAGTAATAAAACAACCAGTGAGTGTATATGGGCTAATTAGTGACCATTTATGTTAAAGATTGCATGTCCGTCCACATTCTAGCTAAACGGGAGAAGGAGGAGCCGATGGAGGATGAGGAGACTATCCTGAGAAGGATGCGACGACTAACTGACTATTATGACGTGCACAAGGAGATCGGGAGGTGAGTCATCCACACTGGGACACGCACCATTTCCCTCTAATGACTGCCAACAGGCTAGAGATGCAGACAATCAGCTCCGACAGCTCTCACTGATGATGGGTCTGAACTTCTCTGAGTCATCAAACATGATTTACACTTTAACACCTAAGTTGAACTATTCAAAGATCTGGGAAACTTTTCAGGATTGTTTTTATTACTAGAGAGCAAAAGTAAGGATATATTTTTATTTGAAACGCACTGTATGGTTGAATTTCACAATAGGAAACCATGGCTAATCGTCAAACCTTCATGACAAACAATCATATTAGACCTTGTTAAACTCTTCCCTGTTCCCTCAGGATTTGACAACTGAGTACATTTGAATCTAGACATGATAACAAAGACTAAGTTGGCAGCAAGAAGGGTATTTGTTGTAGGGACTTGAGTGCTTGGCTGTCTCAACAGGCCTATTGTTTTGACATATTTCTGCTCTACATCACCCGCAGTGTGATGTGCTGTAATTACAAGCCATGTCTAGCTAGAGATTTAAACAGCCACACCAAACAAGTCTCCCACAAATGGCTGCTAAGAAACAGTACACTAAAATGTATAACTAATATAATGTAATGTAATGTAATGTAATGTAATACACTTAAATACTAAAATGTATGCTTTAGTATGTTGAACTGTTTGGAAACTCAATACTATGTTAAAGTCTTGGTATAATATCCATATATAATTACTCCTCAGTCTTTTAATGCAAATACCTATAATAATACATATTATATAACTATACTCACAAATTTATTTGCAGTATTAAAACTCCCTTTAAAACAGCTTCTGTGGGCTACGAGAAAATATTTAGTGTGAACTCCCAATACACTTCTGTCAGCTTCCTCGGGATGCCAAGTTGACCCTTTTGAAAGTCAGTAATGGTGTTTTTGGAAGGGTATCAGCCAAAAAAAAACCCTTTTTTTTGCAAGGGCAGCAGGAAGAAAATGCTAAGATAAGCTAAAGTTCACAAAGATTGGAATAAAGATCAGTGAAACATGTTTTATGGCTTGACAGTCCAATGGTTTGGGTCCAGTCATTAACAAAATGTTATATATGGTCATTATACCATTACTAAAATTACAAATCTAATGGCTGCCTAAGACTTTTGCACAGTACAATTAAACATCCTAATCTGAATCTGAGTTACAGTCTACACTCATTAAGTGGTGAAGCAGTTGAGGTTCTTGGACCAAAAGGGTACAATCCTCAGCCAGAGCTGAAACATTTCTTTACCCTCAGTTGTTTGGATTGCACCTCATCAAGTGTGTATCAGTTGTAAGTCGCTCTGGGTAAAGGCATCTGCTAAAGCTATAAATGTAAATCTGGCAGAGTTGCTAATAAACATTACCAACACACCATTGTACATCTGGCAATGATTTGTTACAGACCAGAGATCTAAAATTTGTTATCTAACCCAGCCAAAGAAAAAATGTCACATCAACAACAGCAGTGCTTCATTTTTCAGTATGAATAAAGTAGCCAAGTCGTGTATACAACTTGCTGCATAGGCTCTGAGGTTTGTGTAAACCATCTTATGCAGAGCCGGAGCAGAGCGTGTTGTGAAAAATGGTTTGGAACAAGGACACCACAGAGTGGCAAAAGGACGCAACTGCATTTGCTTTGACATAAACAGACATGTGAGTCTTAGTATCCCAATGACTTGACCAGCAGTAGGGCTTGATCATTTCCAAAAATCTAAAAGAACTGGCTCACCACTCAGGATTTTGGCAAGATGCTGGGGAATTATGGGAAATGTAGTGCTCTAGGGAACATACGTGGTATGCGCGTGCCCCAGTAAAGTGGATCTGATAAAGTCCTATGATCAGATATGCAATACACTGTGTGCACAGTATGGTTAAATGTTTAAAAATAAAATAAGGAAAAGTATTTTCTTTAAAGGTCACCTTTAAAATCTTTCCCATAAAGCCATTAGTCATTTAGCAGATGGCTTTTTCTACAGCAGCGTATACACTGATACAGTGCAACCTCGGAATTTAAAAGCTTCTTTTTTTAAACAATTCTGTCATTAAAATAAAATAACATTTTGGCCCTTAAATTCAAACAAAAATTCAGACTTCTTTCAGAACATCTGTAAAACCTGTATGCATATGATCCAGCCTCAGTGTGTGGATGAAATCAAAGACTTCAAATGGCCTTCCAGAACCAAGTTTTTACCATGTATGTAATGAAGGCTTTGATTACTCTAGAGTTTACTTCACCAGAAAAAAACCCACATAATATATCAAAATCAGTATTCATAAAAAGATTTTAAAGCATTTTTATTGTACTGTACTGTAACATATTAAAAAAACGGAGCTTAAAAAGGAGCTTTGCATTTTTTGGTATAGCATCATTCCAATGCATTGTTATCTTTGAGACGTATTTCCAGTTAATGCAAAAACTAGTATATGTTAGATAAAGTAATAACAGTGGTTAAGCATGCAGTGTGCAGTGTACAAATGTAAATCAAGTAAAAAAAACAAAGATATTGATATTGATACAATCTTAAATATTTCAGTTAACATCTAGGCCACGTAAGGAGGACGTGTCCCTTTTTGAGTCTTGGTCCTCCCAAGGTTTTTTGCTTCTACTCCCTATTTAGGGAGTTTTTCCTCGCCACTATTACCCTAGACTTGCTCAATTTGGGATTGGCCTTTTAAGATAATATAACATTGTAAATATCGCTATATACATTAATTTGACTTGACTTGACTTTGACTTTTGTGATGCTGGTCAAGCCTAGCAAGACCAGATAAGTTCCATGTTACATACGGGTTTAAGTAGATTTTAGCCGGTTAGTGCTGATCTGATAATGGTGTAGCTTATTGTCTTGCTGGCCATGCTGGTAAAACAGATTGACCAGCATATCAGCATTCTAATGACAACATATTTGCTTTGCTTTTGTTGCTTTGAATTTGTTAGCAACTTTAGCATTCAGGCTCATCAGCTACATTTGAGTTAAGGAGAAAATGAGTGAAAAAAATTGAAGTTTATTCCAAATGTGAAACTCGGTTAAAGTTGGTTACCTCTTTATGAAATATCAAGCTGACATATGCAAACGCTTTACTAGTGCATAACAGTGAGTACCAATTTTTAAATGCAAATGTATTCTGCCTGAGACAGAAGCAATTTACACAGCTGTCTGACAGCGCTCAGGCCTGCTAATGCAAATAGAAATGTTATCTTTTCTTTATTAATCTGATAAATCATTTTCCTGGAGGGATTTTTATGTTCTCTGAGCCATCACAAGTTATGTGAGGTTTCAAATTGAAAGGCTCACAACTCTGTGACACTGCTGATATATTCATCCACCATCTTGTTCTCCCCAAAAACAACTTTAACTCGTATGTACTAACGCTAACGTAAGCTATGAACATGGGTGATATTTCACATATAGATTTCATTCCATCACCAATTACCAATTACTAAATATCTGTGTTTTATTTGATCATATCCTATTTTGTTCCAGGGGAGCATTCTCTTATGTGAAGCGTGTGACAAACAAGGTGGGAAAAAAAGAGTTTGCAGCCAAGTTCATCTCGGCTCGGGCCAAGAGGAAAGTCTCAGCCCTGAGGGAGATGAATATCTTGTCTAGCCTAGACCATGAAAGAATCATCTTCTTCCATGATGCCTTCGAGAAGAAGAATGCCGTCATCATCATCAATGAGTTGTATCCTTTTTTTAAAATTTTACACAGACGGATATGGTGCTGATGTGAATATTTGTTAAAATCTCTGTAACACAGACCTGAGACCCACATCTACAATTTTCATAAATACAGAGGGAGCGGGTATCACTGTGTATTTTTACCCCAGGAAAAAACAAATTAGTAGCTTTCTCAAATAGATGAGATGGGTTTCTGGGTTCTTAATGACGCTTCAGCACTTGCCTTGAGAAAATACCGCTTTTCTAAGCCTTGGACTTCCCTGTTTCACTGGTGCAATTTGTTAATTTGTTGACAGCATTGAATCAGACGACGTCTTTTTATTCTATGTTTTCTGCTGAGGTGAGGTAAGGTGCTAGTGTTACCCCCAGTGGCAACAACAGCAACTCAAACAAATTTGCAGCTCGGGTGTGTGTTTTGATTTGTTAAAACCAAAAAACTTCCAAACTGCAGACACAGCTCTTTTACTGGCCTTTTTTTCTCTTCTCATTTTGTTTATTGTCCATCTTTGTTTTCTGTTCTGAGGAATGCACATATCACTTCTAGTGGTGAACAATATTTTGGTATGTACCTCCCTGAAGCATTACTGCCAGCTGTTGTTTCTGCTATGCTACAGTAAGGTGGTATATTAAGCATTAATACTGTATCAAGTTAAACCAGTATACCACCCAGCACTAATTCAGTCACAAGCTACAAGCAAGTCTAAGAAGCTAAATCAAAACCACTGAAACATGTCTTACCTTTTTTGATCTCTTTCATCAGTCAGGTGTTTCCAGCCACAGAACAGCTAAAAATGTTGTGTGACTGAGCAAGTGTATAGGTGTTCCTAATAACATGGCTGTATAATACAATGGAGAAATTAGACAAAAACTTAAATTACAAAGGTAGAAAAACAAGCCAATGATGGCATATTAATTTTTTTAGTGTACCAACACAGAGAATTTTCTCTCACTGCCACAATGGCACAGAGTCACGGTCAATGCTCTAATATGCTCTCATGCTTCAGATAATATAAATGATCTAAAACCAACACTATGTTGCATTGTGACACATTAAACATAACTCTTTTTAATTCACTGCATAAATACTTTAAAGGTTTGGTCTTAACAGTCAGCTAAAGATGTCATGAGGAGCTCCTGGACAGGCTGATAAAGAAATCCATAGTAGCGGAGGCAGAGGTGAGGAAGGCCTACTTGACAGTGCACACACCTGTTACATACCTATTTCAGGCAGATAATCTTGGTTTTGATCTGCACCTGCACCTGATCAGCACCTAAAAATTTGTACGTATAATATACAGTGCGTCCGGAAAGTATTCACAGCGCCTCACTTTTTCCACATTTTGTTACGTTACAGCCTTATTCCAAATTGTATTAAATTAATCTCTTTCCTCAAAATTC
>JAVSBV010033488.1:0-11546 GCA_033117975.1 Parotocinclus spilosoma | reverse complement strand
GAAACGGAAGCCTTATAAAGGGAGAGATAGAACCCGGAAGTAACAAGCCGCACCTGGTGAGAGAGGAAACTCGCGCTAATTAGTACACAGGGCTTAACAAGCGCAAGGGAGAGGGAGAGTGAGAAACAGGATTTCTCACAAGGAGCAAAGATGAGCAGAAAATCAATCAAGTTTATGAATATATGTATGAAAAAAATGGTTGGAATGGTTAAAAAACAACCTTTAAAACTACATCTTGTATGTTATGCCAAGTCTGTGTCCGTTTTTTGTATTGCTGCGTATTTATTTGCTTGTTAATTTATTGTTCTTGTTCTTTAGGCACCACAATGTATTAAATGTCTATACCCTGGACACAATCTTGTTTATTTTATTGTTTAAAGTTCTTGCTCAAAGGCATCTTACACTGCCAAGATATATTTAAAACTAAAAGCAATAAATATTGAGAACTGAGCTGACCAAAAATGTAGGGACACTATTGTTGTCTTTTTTCTGATTTGGCTGGTTTTGCATCATCTTGTTAAACAATACATGGATGTCCCTGGCTAAGATGTCATCTTCAAGGCAGTATACATGGCATAAGGGTAAATTACCTTGACCAAAGACACTGATATTCCCCCACTGACACAACCCCACATCATGGTAGATTCTCACTTTTGGACATGGTTAGTGGTCGGTCCATTTTATCTTTGGTCTGGTGCACATGGCACCCAATTCTTCCAAAAATGAATTGGAACATTGATTATTCTACATGTTTTCACTGTGTAATGGTCCATGCTAGATGTCACTGAGCTCAGAAAAATGTTGCTGTTTCTGGACATGGTAAAATTCACCCTCTTTTTTCACAGTAAAGTTTTAATTAGCTTCTGGGAATCTAACTTTGTACTTCAGTGCTTGCTTATATAAACTGTTGATGAATAATGGTTCTTGATGAAGTGATGTCTGAGGGATCAGAAATCACAGGATTTCACCTTAGACTTTACAGGCTGAAATTCCTCCAGATTACGTTGTTTTGTTTAATAACATTATGCACCATAGAGGAGGGTATATGCAAATCCAATCTTTCATTAAAGAACATTGCTTTTAAACATTTTAGGTTTTTTCTCACACATTTATGGACAAACTAGAGATCCTCTGTCCCAACTTTTTTCTGATTTTGGGATTGTACACATACGTTTCTTGACCCACAGTATTTGCACCTGTATAAATTGTTACAAAGTTAAGATAAAATATGTTTTAAAATGCATGTATGCCAGTAATTTTCCACTAACACGTGATTACGAGCAGGAAATATTCACATGCCTAGTCTGGAATAAAGGAAACACAAACTGGATTGATAAAATCAAAAAAAGTTATATTTCACATCTGACCTGTCCAGTATGCATACGCTACAATGATAAGAATGAATATTTCAACACTTGTTGAACTTTATTAAACCCTTATGCAATAGACCTATTAATTTGGGTAGCCTATGACTGAATTAGCCTTCATATTCTTATTTGCATTAGTGCCTAAAGAAGAGGAGCCTGGCTTTCATCAGTGTACTATAAAGTATTTGGTCAGACTGGTCTTGTGTTCACATTCTCTGGTTACTGAAGGGTTTTGCTGAGGAAAACAGGCCTATTTATGCCTGAAGCACATTTATCAGAGGTAGGGTCTGCTTTCAACATTAATACCATTAATCTATGTGCACCAATACTATTAACTTTATTAATAGGCTCCCATAGTACATAAAAATACATATTATATGCTATATAATTATGACTAATTGTTGTTAATTGCGCTCTAGGTTATCTCAGGGAATTTCTGCAGATCATCCATTCGTCTGAACTCCAAGGTAAGAGAAGATGTAACAATTAGTGATGCTTGATAGACTCCTCAGTAAGTGACAGAGATATTACTGGCATTTAAATGGATGTCTAAGGACACGATTAAAATATTATTTATATGTTTATATCTGTGCATTTTATAAACATAATGAAAAGATGCATTTGCATGATTGAATAAGTTATAGTACTGTGTTTGAGCATTGAGCTTAAACACTTGGGACCCTAGGCTAATTCTCTTAGCATTGTAAAAATCAGTGTTTCATAAAAGACTGATGCAAAGTTTACTTCAGAACTTCAGAGCATGGGTACAGAGTTCCGTTGCAGCTAGTTCACAAAATATGATTATTATTGCTACTTTATAGATAATAAGAATCAGATGAATAACTAAGAGCAACAAAAAACATTTTTCCACCAGTATTTACTGGAAGTCTTTTCACTACTTGGCAGAGGACGTAAGACTCTGCTTTTCTATATGAATTGGAAATTAAAATATACCAGTATGCCATCTGGTGTATAAAATGCTGGTGATAAGGGCTAAAGCAGCTCTCCCTGCTACAAACCCAGCCATGAGCAAAAAGACCACACTGAAATAGACGAACAGAAGTTACTCAATGCTACGAATGGGACGTTCGTAGGTTGAGACCAGCAGACTCAACCTGAAACTGAATAGAACTGGTACCTGAAACGCAGACAACAAACGAACAGAACAAGTCTGCCAATATGGTTCCTCACTGGGAATAAATACTTAATGTTTCGAGACCTACCAGTTACAAGACTCCCTGTGAACCAAAGCAGCTTTAATCAATGTTGAGTATTCCCAATGTTGAGTCATATCCTGCCTCTGGCAAGGTCTGTTGGATTGTGAATCTGAGTTGCATTCTGGCTTCCATGGTGTTTGAAGGGTGTACTAAATGGAATGCATAGCCAGCAGGGGTCACTGTTGCAGCATTGGGAGATTCCATGAAAAATGTACTATTAAATTTCATAGTAAAACTGTAACTTGATTGGCAGTTCATAAAGTTCATTGATCATAAAGTTCACAGTTCTACTATGGATTTTGAGGGTAACCACTTCATGGTTGTACTGGGATTATCCCCCAACTGGTTTGGCTCTCCTCAGATACATTCAATCATGCCTGCATGTGACTTCCAACCTGGCTGAAAGGCACTGGGACTCAAACCTGGAGGCAGTGGTGGCCTGGAGGCTGCATCTCCCGATTGTATGATTATTAATATTAGTTTAAGCACTAGACAAAAAGAAATTGTCATCTGTGACTAAAACTTACCTAAAAGTTTGTAATACCTCCACAAATTCTTCTCTTTATCCACTATAGCCTTGGATTTTTGCCGCTGCTTGTAGATCCAAATGCACTTTAAAACAGCTGCAAATGTAGTGACCTAAATTTGATTAAATTCGGCAAACCCAAATGCAATCACTCTTTTTTTGCCAATCCTTAACATCTGCTTTATCCCATTTTTCACATTGTACCACCTCTCCTCAATCTTTGAATCCCGTTACGCACCTGGCAGTTATTTATAGCGCAATCATCCTTATGTAATGTCATCTGCAGGAGCCTGAAATTGATACCACCTTGAACACACAAGGTGTCTAAATTTTTTGTCCGGGGAGTAGATTAAAACTCTCATTTAACAAAATGATGCAGATTAATGTTTTGTAGCATTTGGTGTTTAATGTAACACTGTTTATGGTCAGTTGAATTAGCCATAATAGACATTTGTCTTTCATCTGTTCTCATAGTGTGTACTTAGTACAATGCATAGGAAATCCTAAAAGGGAAGCGTTTCTCAGTATTGTACTCAGACCATGACGGGTGACAGGGTGTACAGAATTCTGAACATATGACGTGTTTGACAGGAGCTGAAACCTCTCATGGCTAATACGAGGACACTAACGGCAGCACAGGAGCCGCCTCTGGCTTCAAACACTCAGAAATTCAAAGCCAAGCTCCTCCGCATTGTGTCGTATTTCTCTGGAGACATGGCACCTCTGGCCCAGTGGATGAACGGTATATAACATAAACATCCTCAGTAATTAAAGATAATAATAATTCTATTGGTAACCTCTTCCTGCATGTTTGTATTTATTGTGTAATTCATCATCTAGCAGCAGTTAGTATTCAACCTGAATAAGAAACTACAGAGAAATGTGATAACCAACATAGTGCACCAATGTAAAACACGATGCCTGTAGCCTAGCGGTTAAGGTATGGTCCAGGGTTCAAGTCCCACCTCTGCCAAGCTGCCACAGTTGGGCCCTTAGCCCACGATTGCTTGAATTGTAAGACTGTATAAGTTATAAGTCGCTCTGGATAAGGGAGTCTGCTAAATGCCATAAATGTAAATGTAAAGTGATGCATGCACCAACATAACCAGATCTTCCCATAAAGAAGTGGTTCCTAAAGTGGGGAGCACAACAAGGCAAATGAATGAGGCAGGTCATTAAAGGATTTTATTGGGTGAGCATTAAAGGTGTAATTGTTCACCTTTAAATGTTCAGGTTTGACTTCTTTTCTCTCAGAGACTTTTTTTTGGGGAAGCCAATTTTGTACGGATTACATAGTTCAAACTAAATTCCAGTGCAGTTCAGAAGGAAAAGAGGTCCATGTGTGTTTGGTAGTGAAGCTTCTTAAAAATATGCTTATCTACAAAAAGTTTGGGAAACACTAATTTACTGTATATCTACTAGTCTTACACACTATTCTTATCACAGTGAACGTCTCCTTGATGCTGTCACATGCATACTGAGGTCTGTATATGAAATCAGTCATGCATGTTCTTTATCTTTCTCCTCTATCACATATTCTGTAGTTCAGTGCTGGCCTTTTGACTGGAACAATACAGACAGGAACATTATGGCCTTTATCTTAATGTCAAATCTGCAGCCTATTTGGTGCATGTTGAGTTATTACATAAGAGTTCAAACAAATATTACATTCTTGGCCAGTTTTCATTCAGTTAGATGTTGTAATTACAGCAGATAGTGTTGGTTGTGAAGTCCTGAGATAAAACCTTGTACAAAATTTGGTTCCAGTATTGCAAATATTTTCTCACCCTTAATGAAAACACTGGTATTTAATGGTATTTAAGAGTAATAGTAGTTTCTTGCTATTTATTATTGAGTAACATTTTCTCAATGTGTTTCATCCAGGAAAGTGTATCTTACTTCAGATATTGGACTGGGTATTGAGAGGAGCAGCGCAGGTCATGTTTGTGAACAATCCACTGAGTGGACTGATCATCTTTGCCGGACTGATCCTCCAAAGCAGATGGGTGGCTATCAATGGCTTTGTAGGCATCTTGTTTGCTACAATATCTGCTCTTCTCTTGAGACAAAATAGGTATCATCCAGATTTGTATTGATACAAATATTAGGACATGGGAACTGGTAACTTTGTGGTCACTTTAAATGTGCTATTTTGTTCTCAGAAGTGCAATAGCTGCAGGCTTGTATGGATACAACGGAATCCTAGTCGGTCTTCTGATGGCGGTTTTCTCCAATGCGGGTGACTGGTACTGGTGGCTTTTGCTACCCAACATCTTCATGTCAATGGCATGGTGGGTTTGAGGAGATGTCTTAAATGCCTAGCATTATCTGTTTCTTAAAATGAAGGCTTTATACTAGATTATTATTACTCAAAGTTGTCCGAGTAAGTCCGAAGTAAGTGGACATTTTACTGTGCAAAAGTCTCAGGCCACCATTAAATATATACCACTGTTTTAGCAATGGTATAATGACCATATATTATATAATTGTTTCTCATATACACTATGTAATGATGTCTCTTTATTAGCATACAATCAGAATGTACATTTTATGAAGTATTAAGAAACAAAAAAAGAGAAACACAGCTCCTATAGGCTACCGTATCAAGCATTTAGTGTCACCTCCCCTTAGATTTACCAGATCCAGAGATTGGAATGAAGATCAGTAGAAAAGAGAATTGTGGAGTGACAATTCCAAATAAGACATTTTAGGCTAAATTATCCACAATATTTTTATATGGTCATTATAGCATTATAGCATACAACAGATACTGTTTGTGGCTGGTGCAGTATGGCAGGCAGCTCCGGTGATTTAGGGGTAAGATCCAGCTACTTGAAACAGGAATTCCTTTGGCTGGGTTGCAAAATGAATGCCTGGTGGCAATGTTATGGAAACCTGTGATGGATTGCCGAACTGTCCAATGTGTACCACTGCTTTTGCCCAGTGAATTCTGAGATAGAGGTAATAAAATTTGGCAGGTACAAAAGCTTGGCTCCAAAGTTTGTGAAAATCTAAAATTTATGTATATAAAAATTAGTATTAATATGGAGTTTGTGCCCATTTTGCTGCAAAAAAGTCTTTACTTCTCTTTGCAGTAAATTGCTTATAACAGTGAATTTGAAATTCAATGTCAGGGCTGGATCACATTCCAGTTTTTTTTCAAAAGTGTCTGGAGTTATGGTCAGGGCTGTGTGAAAGTTTTCCAAGTCCTGATTTAGGAGGGTAGGGCTTAAAGGGAGATAAGCAACTTTAAAAGTTTCATACTGAGATGAAGGTTTTTACAGTCTATGATTATCCACGAAGATTCCATGAACCTGTTAGCAGTGAGCAGGGCCATGTATTGTATTTGCCTTCTAAATGGCAGAAATATACCATGTTTATCATAGTTCGTTCCTCTAGTAGGTGTTAGCATTTCTTGTTTGAATATTTAGCACAAGTTGTCCAGGAAAGATAAGATGCAAGTGGTAAAAGAATCGATCAGCTCTTGAGTTGAGATGGTTTATGTAACATTGAAACTCTTCTATGCTGGTGACAGTTCATAGATCATTTTGGGCATGGCAGCTGTTGAAAAATGAGTCACGGGGGAGATATCAATGTGTTAGCAAATCTCGAGATGACAGATAACTGAAGATCTCATCCATTAAAGGCAGAAAATAAGGTCCTGCAATGACGCACGTCGTTTACTTGAGGAATGTATTGAAGCGATAATCTGCTGGATAATCTGGTCACGTGAAAGTCTAATCACAATGCTGGGTTGGGTACAGTTTTTAACAGTTTTTAACAGAATATGAAGATTGTGTATTGGGACTGATTATTATACCCCTCATTTCCGTATTTACCACTTTTCCCTGGTCATGGGCATTGGGGCTTTAATGTCCCTCCCTGGAGAATGAAGTGGGGAAGAGCCAAGCATGTTGCACCAGTCTATCACAGGTTTGGGTAGGTGTGGCTGTTGGAGCACTCAATCCGTTGGGCTACATTATTAGGTTTTTTCACCATCACCATGGTTTTTACTGTTATTAATATCCATGCTAAAGCATACTTGATCTTTCTGCTCCTACTTTTCTACTTTTTCGACATTTTTCGTCTTACTACATTGTCGACACTAACATAAAGCCAATTCAATGTAAATCTTGTTTTACAGCCCAATTGTGTCCAGTGCCCTGGCCTCTATTAACAGTAGGTGGGACCTGCCAGTATTCACGCTGCCTTTCAACATCTTGGTGTGTCTACACATGGTGGCCACAGGTCATTACAACCACCACTTTCCGCAGGTCCTCATCCAGCCTCGTACGTCCCACCCCAACATTACATGGTCCGAGCTGGATTACGTGTTGGTAAGAACCTTGCTGTACAGACATAATGGAACGTTTTCTAGTACTTTCCGTGTTGTGATAATGGGATCACGAGTGAAACGAGAGGTACAGAAACTGCTGGTATAGTGGAATTTCAGACAGCTGGAAATGTCACATTTTCTCACTTCACATCGCGCAGAACCAAACCTAATAACACAGTACTTGTGATCTGATGTTTTTATCTCAAAATCTCAAAGTTTAAATGCACACCTACAGTGTATTAATCATGAGTGCATCTTTAACATGAACTTCATCTCCACAGCTCTTAAAATCCATTCCAGTGGGCATTGGGCAGGTCTATGGCTGTGACAATCCCTGGACCGGAGGCATATTTATCATTGCCCTGTTTGTTTCTTCACCAATTACCTGTGCGCACGCTATTATTGGTTCAGCTGTTGGCATGGTGTCAGGTAAGTCTGACACAGCAGACCTTTAACTATCTTTTTAAATAACAAAATGACAAAGACTTGAAGGAATTTGTGAGTTATGTAATCTTCTTATTGTAAATATAGATGGTGAGGCTTGTTACAATTCCACCTATTGTGTGCGCTAAGCCTCTTCACTACAATTTTGGAATTTGCTGTGAGCTTTGTAATTTCACACAAGTGTGACCAATACTGTGGAGAAACATTGCAGCGTGCATATGTACAATTTCTGTGAAGGACTTTCTAAGAACACAGTGCATTATACTGAGAGCCTAACACAGCATGAGTTACATTTTCAGATGCTGAAAAATTTCATGGATGCCCTCCCTGCGTCTGTGTGGGTTTACTCCACCCACATTCAAAAGATCTATGTGTTAGGTTAATTGTTTCTAAAGTGCCCTTAGTGTATGAATGTGCCCTATGATGAATTGGCTTCCTGTCTAGGGTTTGCTCTCGCCTTGGACCCTGTGCCACCGGCTTAAAGGGCTTTGGTCAGAAGCTTTGGACCCAGAACATTTTCAGCAGTGTCAGAACCAACTGCTATAATCAATACTTTGCTTTATTCAAACGATGTATTCAAACCAGGTGGGGCTCAAACCAAAACCCCTGCCATGGCAGGTGCCAGTCCCAAAACTCAGGTGAAAAGAAGGGGGTTGGGTAGTTATAGTAGTACCCCTTATGAGGACTAAACATTATAAACATATTGAGCATTGATTAAGTCTCAAGAGGAAAGAATAATACAAAGTGACCAATAGTGGCTGAAATTACTTAACAGATTTGACTTGTTGTTTCAGGCCTTGCACTCGCTGCACCATTCCAAAGCATCTATTTTGGTCTGTGGGGGTACAACTGCGTTTTAGCTTGCATTGCAATCGGTGGAATGTTCTACGCTCTCACGTGGCAGGTTCACCTACTGTCAATAGCCTGTGGTATGATTCTTATTACAACGCTTCTTTTTTGTGTCATCAGACATGGGGTTATTAGACAAGAAGTTGACTTTCTTTGTCGTTTCCTTTCAGCATTTTTCTGTGCATATCTCAGCGCTGCAATCGGCAACGTGATGGCTACTGTAAGTTTTTTAGCTTCAGTTCAGAAATACAGCATAATTCAACGAATGTGTACTGTTTGATAATTTGCTGCATCTTGAATTCTCAGTTTGGACTCCCGTCATGCACTTGGCCCTTCTGCCTCTCCACCCTTACTTTCCTTTTGATTACCACGGAGACAAAAACCATCTACAAGCTGCCGCTTGCCAAAGTGACCTACCCCGAGAAAAACCTCATCAACTTTAGAAAGATGAAAAGACAGGAAATGGCTGAAAAACACTGTAAAGCCCAAGAGGAGCTGCAGCTGCAGGACAAAGACGGGCAGCTGCAAAAGGAGATAGAGGCAGACATTATGATAGAGGGGGTAACAATTATGATGGAAAGCCAACAGCAGGATGTCAGCATTGGAGAGCAACCAGATTTACCAGATTATACTCCTGGTACTGAAAATACAGATAAAGTAGCATATGACCTTTCAATTTGACAGTTTTACTAGGTCCATTTGAGGGTTAAATGTCATTCTCCAGGGCAAAACTGTGTAGCACTTTAACATTTTACTCACACTGAATATACGATATGATCTCAAGTATGTACACCCCTTTTACTTAGTTATCCCACAGACAATCTGTGGCAGCAGGATGGTTTTTTCGTATGACACTTTCATTGGATTTCCTATTCCTACAAGTCAATTGCTCTGCTCTCCTCAAACAGTCTTTAAAGAAATGGTTTGTCAATGTTTATTTAGACTTTGGTTAGATTTTACAGCTCCCTGACCAATAGACAGCTCCATTAGACACCTCTGAAAAGACTTAGAACAAACTGTGAGCCAGGGTTCATTGCCCAACAGCAGTTCCTGGCCTCAATCTAGTGGAAAGCCATCTCGGGAGAACTGTGGATTTGGATGCCATTTATGGATATACACTAAAAGTTTAACTGCTTCTCTTTGTCTATCTTTGTTTTCTATCTTTGTAACCCAAGATTTCATTGTCTTTCCTTTTCTTTTACGTATTATTAACTTACTGGACAAATGAAGTCATGTAATAGTACGTTCATATGACTGTATATAATTTGATTTCTACACAGACTGACTTATTGTTTGTGCTTGGAAAGAGGTTCATTTTTCTGACAGTTCTGTATTCTACAGCGATCCTTTTTAAATGATTGTAAAGAGATGTATTTTAATTAATAAATGAAATCAGAATCAAAATGTGTTTATGGTATTTAGTCACAGGACTGATTAAAGCAATTATAAGTTTTCATAATGTTTGAGATAGTTTTTCAAACGTTGTGTATCTTGGTCAGAACTCAGTTATTAAACAGGTCCAGCTCCTTTAGGGTTGTCGAATTCTGCCTTTAACCCAGCCCTCATTACCAGAATGACTGTCTGACCTCATTGCTATTCATATTCATTCACACAATCAGTCGAAATACAGAGTATTTTTAGTCAAGTGACACTGATTTTGTATGACATTTCTGCAAGAATGTTAGTACCATTCCAACCATTTTTCATAATATCACTTTAAGCTGATTGGACCAGGTGATTTAAATTTAAAATTATATAGTTTTAAAACTAAATTGAAAGACCTTTTAACCTAAGCCAAACACACAAACCTTATTGTCATTGTTTAGCAGAATGCATATACATGT
Source organism: Parotocinclus spilosoma (assembly GCA_033117975.1). Classification (NCBI taxonomy): domain Eukaryota; kingdom Metazoa; phylum Chordata; class Actinopteri; order Siluriformes; family Loricariidae; genus Parotocinclus; species Parotocinclus spilosoma. The sequence continues at coordinate 963 of JAVSBV010033488.1, read as the reverse complement.
ACTACATGTACGTCCCCCTGTTCATTAGGATATGAATGGCACAGCCTACCCAGTATACCCTAGACATTAATCCAAATATATTTGTAAATACACAATCACGTGATGTAGTTACGGGATGAACTGATGATCAACAGCTATTTAGAAAACAAATTCCGCATAAGAGAAACCTGTGCTCCTAAAAAAAAGTCTAGAATACCAACATTTACAGTATGTCTACTATTTGCTAGTATGATCACAATAAACAAATATTATATAGAAACAACTACAGTAGTATGAGTAGTACATACTGTTCACAAAACAACAACAACAGATATTTCTAAATGAATATGAAGCAACAAAGAAGCATTTGATTGTATACCATTAAACAACCCAACAAAAATGTGTGAGATTTCATAGTAAAACTGTCAATTTAAAAAGTAAGTTTACAGAACTACTTAAAATGTTCATGGTTCTACTGTCACACATCACAGTACAATTTTCGATACAAACATTTTTTTTTCAAACACAATTTATGTGATTGTGGAGCCAGTGACATATTTATGGGGGTGAACATGGGGAGTGCCCCCACATTGACTGGTCAGTAGGGTGTATGGTCACCCAAGACTGTCAAAACACACTGACAGTGATGGGGCATGGACAGGATCAGATTATCCAGAAGTTCTTATGGGATCCTCTTCATATTCATTTTGAAATGTCTCCTCATTTTTGTGCTTTAGTGAAATTCTGATTAGTACATATATGCCAATATGTTATTATGCCAGCACACAAGGTTTAATAATAAAGTGTAATTTAATTAATGAGTTAGTAATAGCAATTATATAATAAAAGAAACACGAAACGAGAGTATAAGTGGTGAGTATAAGTTCAGAATGGCAGTATGCAAATAATATATATATATATATATATATATATATAGAGAGAGAGAGAGAGAGAGAGAGAGAGAGAGAGAGAGAGAGAGAGAGA
>JAVSBV010033459.1:0-11547 GCA_033117975.1 Parotocinclus spilosoma | reverse complement strand
ACATAGCACGTCCCGTCTTGTAACATAGGGCATGTTCGTTTAATCGGACCAGCTGGTTATTAGAACCAAAACGATCGTGTCCCGATGTGGTCCGATTAACCGGAATCGACTGTATAACATATTATCAACGATTGGACCTAAACATTTTCAAATTATCTTGTTCTTGATTCACCTTGTTTAGTGGCTTCTTGACTGCTGCCCTTCCAAAAAAGATCAAGCTTTTTTGGACTGTAGGGTCAACTTATCACCAGATAAAGCTGCCAACTAAGCTGCTAACTATTGCTCAACTATAAAGGGGGGGTCGCACTCAGTTCTGTATTGATCATAGTAGCCTATAGATGCTGTTTTTTCAGTTTAATACCGCAAAAAAACAATCCTGTATTCTAATGAAGAGATTGAGAAATAATTGTACAGTATATGGTCATTATACCATTGCTAAAACAATAAATTTTATGGTGGCATGATGACCTAAAACATTTGCATAGTACAGTACATCCAGCACTGAGTAGTCATTTTGATTTCATCGATTGCATCACACCTGCTCAGATGCATTTTTTAGTAGAGCTGATTCCTGGAAATGTACAGTATCTTTTTAGCAATTCATTTTCAGGTGCCGCCTTTGTTTTTCTACCTAACATGAACATTAAAAAGAGTGGATTTATTTTTAAATCATTACACCTAAGCAGTATTGATGTGCATTATGTTAACGTAGTTGTTAGCATAAAAATTTAGGCATATAAGGTAGTAGTAGTAGTAATTTATAAAAATACAACAACGGAAGTACAAGTGTGAGTTTCTAACCACATAACCATTGTTCTTGGATGTATATTTTTAGATGCTTATTAGCTTCAAACCAGAAGTCATATTGAGGCTTTTCAAACCCCACCAGTGCTAAAACTCTTGAAACAATAATATAATATCATATCCACATATACTAACATGTCACAACCATCTCGGTGGTCCTGCAGTGCTCATAAAAGTTCCTGTACGCAAACAAAATGACTGCCGAAAAATTGTAAACCTACAAAATAATCAATATAGTAGGATAACTTGATAAATGGCCAGCAACTATAGCTGCAAGGGAATTATTAAACAGACAACTTTTGTCTAATTACTAAATGTTCAGTAGTAAGGATAAAATCATGTACACCTCTAATTGGGCCATGTTTCCTATAAAAAAGTATTCTTGTATTCTTTTGCCACTTTGCTTTTTTCCTGTAAACACCTTCATATCTTATAACCAATGTACTCTGATACTGATACTGAATCACCTACCCAGTGAAGCAGTACATTATCAGTTTATATAAGAGGTGACAGTTTGAGTCAATTTCGTTAAATGATTCATTCAGACCTATACTTTCAACGTAGAAATGCAGTGATCTCATACTTGCCCTTTTAAACTTCAGGAGAGGAGATGTATGATTCTCATTTCTGTTTTATTTATCTGCTTAAAAGCTGACTTAATTGCTGCCTATGCCACTAACCTGTGATACTAGCCTTCACTTTTTGTCTGACACTAAGCTTCGGATTGCCTCAGAAAACACAGTAACACTGCTACTACTGCTCTCTCTTCAGCTTTCTCATTGTCTTATTCTTGACTGTTTCTCTTCTTCTACAGCATACCCACAACAGCTTTCTTTCACTCCAAAAATCAACTCACGCATCTCAAATCCAAGTACCGTACATGTTCTCAAACTTGTATTCCTTACTCCTACCTAGTGTGGTCATGATACTGTGAATTTCAATTGCAATGCAATACTTTGAAAAATATTGAAGTTTGATTTTCTTTTTGATATTAAAGGAAAATACTGTGCCTATTTCACTTTTGAGTCTCTTTTTAGATAAACATATGCAATATGTAAGCATATACAACTTCAATTCCAATGAAATTGTATTTACAAGATATCTAACGTTAAAATACATAAACTATATTGTTTTTTTTTAAATATTCACTAATTTAAAATTTGATGCCTGCAATATGTTCCAAAAAGGTTGGGGCAGGGACTGGGAAAGTTGAGGAATGCTCAAATAACACCTGTTTGGAACATTCCGCAGGTGAACTGATAGATCGGGTATAAAGGGAGCACCGCCGAAAGGCTCATTTGTTCACAAGCAAGCATGGGACGAGGTTCACCAAAAACCAAATCCGAAAACCAACATTGAATGCCAGTGACCTTCGATCCCTCAGGCATCACTGCATTAAAAACTGACATCATTCTGTAACAAATATTACCACATGGGTTTAGGAACACTTTAGAAAATCATAGTCAGCAAACACAGTTCATCATTCCATCAAGTGCAACTTACCATGCAAAGGGAAAGCCATATATCAACAACATCCAGAAACTCTGCCTGCTTCTCTGGGCCCGAGCCCTAGATGGACTGATGTATAGTAGAAAAGTGTCCTATTTTCTGACCAGTCCACATTTCAAATAGTTTTTGGAAAAAAACAGCATCTCTGATGGTATTGGGGTGTGTTAGTACTTATGACATGGGTAACTTACACATTTGTGAATACACCATTATTGCTGAAAGGTACATACAGGTTTTGGAGCAACATATGCTGCCATCTAAGTAACATCTTTTTCAGGGACGTCCCTAATTATCTCAGGAAGACAATGCCAAGCCACATTCTGTACATGTTACAACATTATGGCTGTATAGTAAAAGAGTATGGGTACTTGACAAATTCAAAATGTGTAAACATTTGCAAAAAACAATAAAGTCTATCTATTTGAACATTAAATATCTTGTCTTTGTAGTGTATTCAATTGAATATATGTTGAAAAGGATTTACAAATCATCATATTCTGTTTTCACTTATGTTTTACACAACGACCCAACTTCATTGGAATTTGGGTTGTACTTTAGTAATAATATACTATATACTATAATACCATTTACCATTTTTATATTATTTTAGACTAGATTCTATTGTATTTATATTTTAATTATATCAAGCTTTTTACTTTTGTACTATACTGTATATATACTGTACTATACTGACCTACAGCAAAAGGTGGCATAAACATAAAATTTCCCCAACATAAAAAGCTTATGTGCAATTTATATACAGTCTATTAAATTATCCACACGTATTAAACATGGAAAATAATCCATGCTTGATAAATGTTTTTTTATGTCTTATGACAATACATTATTTTCCACCATTAGCTACAGCTTGCTTAATGCTGATTTACACGCCTATCGTGATTCAATTTGTCGTTAATTCACTTTTTGTTGTATTCCATGTATATAAAACAACACTTTGAGAATAAAAAACAACCCATTCATATCGGTTGAGAAACATAGATTATTGTGCTTTTTATCCAAGAAAACTATTGACAGCCTATTCTTTCCTGAATGTGTTGACATATAGCAGCAATGGCATCAGTCCTTGTCCGAATAATTAAGATGGATTGCAAACACACTGCTTTTTTGCTTCAGCTCCCATTGCAATGATCGCAATAGCACTCATTTTCCATTTATCGATAATTTTGACAACACACTCCTACCCCATCTACATTTTCTCTTACAGAGGATGTCATGACCCATTTTTTATAAAAGGTGACCCACATTTAACCCAGCCATGGTGGAGCAAACCCATACTCATGATTAATCTTTTTTTTAGCATTTAAGTGATTTGGGATGTATCGTCTGACTTCATGGTTATTGGAATAAACATAATTATAATGAAAATCATTGCTATGTGACCTATGTGGATAATGAATATTGGATTTCAATTGCAGCTGAAATACAAAGCCAACCCTCAGCACCTGTCTGCTGTGATCTCCAACTGCCTGAGAGAAGAGAGACGCATCATCTCTGCTGCCAGCATGCAGGAGCAGGTACAAATAATACAAACGGTTTGTGCAGAGCCATTTGCGAGCTTAAATTTGCCTAAAGATTTAAAAGGTGGGAACAACTGCAGTAGTGAATATCACCACACTTCCCTATTTGAGTTCACTCTTATCTTCTGTCTGTCTGTTATCATTACATATCATATCTATGTTCCATCTCCTAACCACCCTGTTTTTTGCCAGGGTCCATTGGAGAAATCTATGCAAAATTCAGCAGCACTGGAAAAACAGAAGAACCTAGACAACAAAGTGACAGTGATCCGTAGCAGTGTGCAGGTGAGGCAGCTGTAGTTTCTCTTCACTAAAACCACAGAAACATATACACATTATAAAACACTACACAACCTAAATAAGAATCAGCATGAACTAAATTAATGCCCTTGCTCTCGTTTATGTTAATAACAAAAACAGAAGTAGAAATAAGTAGAAACTTAAATGAGTTAAACTCAGTTAAGTTCTATGACTTAAAAAAACATGCAGGAAACTGATCAAAATTGGCATTGACCAGACATTAGCACAGACAAGTTTAGATACTTTTCACGTGCTTTATTTTAAACAGTAATATTAATTACCACACTATGAAATCAACTAATTATTAATAATTACAATCCGAAATCAAAACATGTTTGGTGTGGAAAATGCAAATAAAAATGCAGTGTTTCTGACTTTTATTTTATGGCATAGAGTATGAACAAGATTTTTCATGTCTTGTCTGGTGAACATTTTTATATGCACACACACACACACACACACACACACATGCATAATATTTTTTTATTCCTACTTGTCTTGGTTAGGGCTTAGGGTAGTCCAGAGCTTAGCTGTTTATTTATTGTGGGAAACCAGAAGTGATTCCTGGCCAAGCCACCAATCCAGTTAAGATAGGCCAGGAGCCAGGTCTCCACTGAACCTCTTCACTGCCACAGATCCATGCATACACTTACAAATAAATTTGTTCTGACTACTCTGTTTATCAAGGTATGGAGAAAACTGTTTAAGTAGAATCTTTATCTTTGTAATGTAGAATCTAAAGTGTTACAGAACAATGAATGATTTGTTAAACACATTTATATCTTTTTATATAATGTGTTCAGCTTCTGGACCAGGCAGTAAAGTATCTGGAGGATATGCAGGACGATTTTGACTTTCGCTACAAAACCCTCCAACTTCGAGGCGAGTTGGTATTTTACTTTTTTGTTGGTAATTGCTGCAACTTAATGCATCTCTATTGTTTATGCAGTGGTGCAGCTTGTGAAAGATGAGATCTGTTTGTATATTATGTCATTAGAAGACAGAAAAGCAGAGTAACATATTTTTTGTATCAACTGAGTGTGCTTCCTACCAACTGTAATAGTTGTCTAACATTAAATAACAGCTCTAGGTATTAATGATAATACTACTATTAAATACTACTATTCAACTCCTACTTTTCCTCCACAGTTGCCTGTCTACCTGCTCAGTCATAAATCTATACATTTACTCACTATTGGCCAAATGAATTAGATCATGCAAACATGGAGAACTTTAATTAAAATTTGAATTAGGAATTTTGGAAATTGCAAGTTTTCTGATATTTTCAAACACAACCGTCTTTATAATTGCACAAAATGGTGTAAAAAACAAAAACGCCCCTGCCAAATACCGAATTCTGCCTGGCAGGTTTGAGTGTCGAAATGTCACAGGTTTTTTTCATCTTAAAACTGTTTTATTTTTGTGTTCTGCATTACTACTGTACATATAAATATAATTATGCTTCACTTTGCTATGCTGCACTTTAATTATATTAAAGTATTTTGATGATGCACGACATTTGGCAGGCACTGTGCTCCTTATGAGCAAAAAGATGATAATCAAGACTTTTCACTCAGTTGAATCACAACCCCGATTCCAATGAAGTTGGATTATTGTGTAAAACATAAATAAGAACAGAATTGCAAATTTGCAAAGATTGTGCAAATAATATGATTAAATATGCTAACATGGCAGTATATTTTGATTTAGCCTGTAAACAGAACACAAAATTAGTTCTTAAGCCACATTATATGTCACTATTTAACACTGTAAATTATTTTACACAACAATAACTGATTAATTTAATTATATTATAGTTCATAAGATGAGTATGGTATGTTGTGCAAATACTGTATAAAATATACTATTAATATGCACTTATTTTTGGAAAAAATGCATTTTTCTTGAGATATGCTGCTATATTTAATTCATTCAAATATTGCATAGTGCGTACAATATCTGGGAGCAGGCAAACATAAGAAAAGGATTAGATCACTCATGCTAATGTGCATAAAGTGGCTAGTTGCACAGATCTCTTACAGAGCTTTGGTACCAGGGCTTGAAATGGTGAAACACTGTAGGATCAGAATTGCTTTGTAACCTTTATGAAATCTGTATAGGATCATAATAAAACATAAGATGATATTCTGTGTTGGAAACTGAAAGATTTTAATGTGTGAACTAAGATGTATCCATGTTGTTCTCCATTAGCTTTTATTTACATTAGTTACCCAGCATGTGATAATAGTTAATATTCCTGAAAGTATTAACAAATAGTGTAATGTGAAATCTATGTCGATTGTATGCTTTGCACTGGATGAGAGACAAACTCACTTCTCTATTCACCTGTCTAAATAGAGAACCAAGTATCTCTCAGCTGCCTCTTTCTAAAATACTTCTTCCTCTGCACTGTTGTTTAACATACTTGATTGATTTTGATATGCTATTGCTGCTTTTCATTAGTACAGAAACATTATAGAACATATACACTAAACTTTAACTAAGAGTTGGTGTGGAATGAACTCCATCTTATGATTGGTTTTGAACTCATTACTGTAGACCCAGTGGAGAGAAACTCTCAAAACATGAAGCAAGAAGTCATGACGCTTCAGGAAATACTCAACCGTCTGGACTTCAAAAGGAAGGCAAGTCTCATGGCCCACTAAAACAAACCTCCAAGCCAAATGTAGTATATATTAATTTCTGCTTTTCAGAGTACAACTTCTTCTGACTCTGAGCCTTTGAGGTAATTTGTAAACAGCATTAAACTAAATGTTATTCATTTATTTACTTTATTCAATTTGATGAAAAAAAAATCAAGGTGAAATAAGTGTGGTTTTCACAGCTCAGCAGACCTAAACATTTCCTGTCATGAAGTGTCAAGAGAAAGAATCTGCATTATGCCTCTTTTCCACTGTAGGCTGAATTGCACTGAACACATTGCACACACGTGTGTATGAATATGTTTTTTTTCCATCTGTAGTGCTGCTATATCTGTACTAGGTGGTTACGCAGAAAAACACTTATACACATATTAGGGTGACACAGTGGATAAACATAGCACCTGTTGGACATATGTAATAAGTGGACATTGTTTCATGTCACGGAATTTAAATATATTTTTGTATTTATCTGCAACATAGAACTTGCAATTAATTTTACAATTTAGGAAGTTAAGGTTCCTTAAGGGCCCACCAGAGCATCTTGGCAATGCTGGGACCCTCAACCTATGGGTAAAAAGTTATATTAAAAACTCTTTATTTTCATTTGGGATAGTTTAAATAATAGTTATAACCAAGTAATGTGATTGAGCTTTCAAAAGTCCTGTTGCTTGTACTATAAACAGAAATGGCAGAAGTACACATTCTTTACCTAAGTAAGAGTACTACTGTTAGTACGGTTACTGTTACTGTTGAAAGAAGCAATAACACACCACTAACAACAACACTGGAACGACGGAATCCAAGCAGTTGGTCTGGGAAGGCAGTTCAAATTCATAATCTATAACATTTAGACACACCCACACAGGCTGGGTTATACAGTGGTGTGAAAAAGTGCCCCCTTCCTCATTTCCTGTTTTATTGCGTGTTTGTCACACTTAAGTTTTTTCGGACCATTAAACCAATTTAAATAGTAGTCAAAGACAACACAAGTAAACACAAAATGCAACTTGTAAATAAAGGTGTTTATTATTAAGGGAGAAAAAAATTCCAAACCAACATGGCCCTGTGTGAAAAAGTGATTGCCCCCTTTTTGTTAAAACATGCTATACCTGTGGTTTATCACACCTGAGTACATTGTCTCTAGCCACACCCAGACCTGATTATTGCCATGCCTGTCCTCAATAAAGACATCACTTAAATAGGACCTGCCTGGCAAAGTGAAGTCCACCTAAAGATCCTTAAAAGCTACACATCATGCCGAGATCCAAAGAAATTTAGGAACAATTGAGAAAGAAAGTAATTGAGATCTATCAGTCTGGAAAGGGTTATAAAGCCATTTCCAAAGCTTTGGGAATCCAGCGAACCACAGTGAGAGCCATTATCCACAAATGGTGAAGACATGAAACAGTGGTGAACCTTCCCAGGAGTGGCCGGCCGCCCAAAATTACTGCAAGAGCGCAGCAACGACTTATCCAAGAGGTCACAAAAGACCCCACCACAACGTCCAAAGAACTGCCTCAGTTAAGGTCAGAGTTCATACCTCCACTATCAGAAAGAGACTGGGTGAAAATGGCCTGCATGGCAGAGTTCCAAGAAGAAAACCACTGCTAGGCAAAAAGAACATTAAAGCTCGTCTCAATTTTTCCAAAACATATCTTGATGATCCCCAAGCCTTTTGGGAAAAGGTTTTGTGTAACGATGAGACAAAGGTGGAACTCTTTGGAAGGTTCGTGTCCCATTACAACTGGCGTAAAAGAAACACTGCTTTTCAGAAAAAGAATATTATACCAACAGTAAAATGTGGTGGTGGTAGTGTGATGGTCTGGGGCTGTTTTGCTGCGTCAGGACCTGGAATACTTGCTGTGATAAATGAAACTATGGATTCTGCTGTCTACCAAAAGATCCTGAAGGAGAATGTCCGACTATCTGTTTATGACCTTAAGCTGAAACGAACTTGGGCTCTGCAGCAGGACAATGATCCAAAACACACCAGCAAGTCCACCTTTGAATGGCTGAAGAAAAACAAAATAAAGACTTTGGAGTGGCCTAGTCAAAGTCCTGAGCTGAATCCTATCCAGATGCTGTGGTATGACCTAAAAAGGCCATTCATGCTGGAAAACCCTTTAATGTAACTGAATTAGAACAATTCTGCAAAGAGGAGTGGGCAAGTTATCATTGCAAGTTATCTCAAATGCTTGGTTGCAGTTGTGGCTGCTAAGGGTGGCCCAACCACTTATTAGGTTTAGGGGGCAATCACTTTTTCACACAGGGCCATGTAGGTTTGGATTTTTTTTCTCCCTTAATAATAAACAAATTCTTTTACAAATTGCATTTTGTGATACAACTACTAACATTTTAATTTTTTACAGTGTTTTATTTTAGTATATTCCTCAGTCATGGTTGCTGGCTACAAAAGGCTAAATAACTCATAAGCCATTTATTAAAGTTATTTTCAAAATTTAATTGTATCATAATTAAAATAAAAATGATGAGAACTTAATTAATTTTGCATGTCATCCTTCTAAACTGGGCAAATGACCAATAAAACTATAAACTCTGACATTAATAAAAGGAAAAAAAGCTAAATTTACATACCATTTTCTGGATTACTTATTGGCGCAGCTGTCATCAACCTGGTCACTTGGGTTATGTTAACAAATGCATGGCCTTCTGCTTCTGTAGATTAAAGTTGTGTTTGAAATTATAATGTATTCACTGTCTGCACACATATGAGGGGCTCTGGCAAAAACAGGCTCTTCTAGCAAAAATTGGTCGAATAGAAATTGGATGAAAATTGACCAAAACTTCATACATTTGCATACCACAACTGAATAGGCTGTTTGGATGAAAATGATTTATTCAGCATGCATAACTTTACCATATTTAGTTATATGGCTTAGAAAGCTGTAAAAGCTGTCTTGAGACTATGTTACATTGTAAAAAGCGCTATAGAAATAAACATGACATGACTTGACAGGAGAATTTTGAGGGCTGGCTTTTAGTACATCCAAAATGGAAAATTTTTTAAAGCAAAAATGCCAAAATGGGTACATTTATGCGCTTTATGGGCTTTTTTTCTGAATGGATACTTCTCTAAAACATGGTGTAAAAAAAACTTTTACTTAGAATATCAAGCTAATATTTTGGGAAGTGAAGGTTTTTTAAATTCATTTTTCCAAAAAATCGCATTTTGGAAAAGTATTGATTTTTTCAAATAGCCATAGCACAATTCCTGCCCCTTGCAAGAAGTGCCTGTTATTGAGAGATCCCCTCACTTATGGTAAATGCCATGGCTTCAGTAAGGTGCTAGAAACATTTTTAGATTAATATGTACACAATCTTCTGCAGTACCAGACTGTGATCCTGTTTAAAACATGGTCTAAAAATGATGATCGTTTTAAAATATGACCAAACCTGTGTATTTTTCTTTGTGCACTTGCTCATTGTGTGTATCACTTGTCCTAGAATAAAGCAGGTTGAAATAGAGTTAATATATATATGAAAAGTATCAATGTATCAAGAAAAGTAATGTCTGAAATAAATAGATAAATAAAAAGATAAAAAAGTTATACAAGTACAAATACATAGGTTAGTGTTTTATTAATAGGTGTAATTATTTAACAAATAGTAATAATATACTTACTTATAGATCTGTTTTGATCTGAAAAAGACTTTATCTGGTTGATCACTCTGGTACCACTGACAATGTCTCGAGACTTCAGAGGACATGTAAAATGCATTCTCCACTATATTGTGAAGTGCATAAACAAATGCTAATATTATGACACATGATTATTCAACCGCTGATCAATCAACTAATGGGTTTTTCTTACATATATGTGTTAAAGATGACAAAAGGGTATTTCTTAAAGATATCACTTACAATTAAGGTACTGTGGCAGTAGTTGGGCAAACATCTGAAGATGTTCATCGTGGAAGTCCAAGGGTCCATTTATATTTTTATAGAATACATCTGAAGGCTCACTAGCCACCTGGGCCAATACCCTTGCATCTCCTGCACTAAGTTGTTTATTCACTCCTATCACCACAATAAAGTAACCTTTGCACTTGACCTCAATGGCAGCCTTCAGAAGCTTCTCCTCATTGTCTTTGACAGGTCCAGTCACAAAAAGTATGAGCACCTTTAGCTGACGTGGATATGGTGCCTTCTCAAACATGTGTTCCACTGTACTCTCCAGAGCAGCAGCTAGAGCACGACCTCCTTCCAGCTGCTGCACCTTGTCCAGGATGAAATTTTGGATGGCATGGGCTGATTTGTGGTCTGTGAAGCCAAATCCCATGTTTATAGGCATGTTCCTGCCATTCTGGAAATATTCGTATGGGGAATGCTGGACTAATGCAACTCTAGCATGTTGGGTGGTTGTGGCTGGTGCAGTTGAGACTTCCAATTGATTCACCATATAGGCAATATACTGTTTAATCTCTTTGAAGATACTTGGAGAAGTGCTTTCAGAGCTGTCAATAATAAATGCCATATCAATATCCACGTCTGTGGTTGAGGACCTTTTTCCCCTAGTGCTTAAGGGTATATTATAGTCACATGACTGACTATTGGATGTGCAGACATCTGGAAATAAATTTCACAAACATGATTCAGTGGCAGTCCATTTTGATTACTTCTTTCATGATGCTGTAATTAAAATACAGTCAGCTCCAGAATGACTGGTTCCCTTGTTATGGGTGTCAATTAAATAAATAAATTAATATATGCA
>JAVSBV010033448.1:0-24981 GCA_033117975.1 Parotocinclus spilosoma | reverse complement strand
ATTCTTATTATACGGCGTGGGGATATATTTATCCCGCATTCTGGGTCCGGTCAAAAACACCACCACTGATCGTAACAATAAATACTCTTGTCATTTCTGCAAATAAATATTTTTATTTGGAATTTGTTAGAAATGTATAGAATAAAACCAAAATGTTTAATATCGATCAAAACCTAAAATTAAAGGATACTTGCACTGTTACACTCCTCACAAAAATTATGGGATGTTTTATAATCCAATATATTTTTTAAATTCTCTAATTATTAAGAACAGTATATTAAGCAAAATATGAGAACAATCGTTATTGTACAAATGATATATGCCATCATTTTAGTCTATTTAATGTATCTGTACTATAATACTACAAATACTATAGCTTCTCGAGTTTCTCTTCTCCCACCCAGCAGAACAGATTCTAAATCTAAAGCTGTTTATTAAAGACAGTGATGCATGGTAGAAAATCAGACATATGTGTCAAGAAACATGCAGGGCAAATTTACTCCTTTAGCTGTCGTGCCTTTATTTCCACATGCCTGTTTTATCTAGTAGAGAAGAGAGTGTTTTTGACAATGTGTGCTTTAGAGGCCAGAGTTAAATTTTTTTTAAAGCTTTAAAAAGTGTTGTGACTCTGATACATCCCTGTTCTTTAAGTCCAACAAGGGGTCCACTTACACCAAACGGTTATTCCATTGACTGAAATCACCTGACTCTAATTCTACCTTCAATTAACTGTTAGTCCTAGAGGTTCACACAGTTTTACCACAGATATGTAACATTGGATCATTTTCATCAAATGTGTTATCATTATTAATAATAATAATAATAATAATAATAATAATAATAATAATAAAAGTAATAATAATAATAATAAAAAAGAAGAAGAAGAAGAAGAAGAATAACAACAACAACAACAAGAAAAAGAAGAAGAACATGCAAGTATCTAATGCAAGTATCAGAAACCAAAGTATCATCAGATATTTGAAGGGGGTGTCACTGTTGATTGTTTCTGCTTGTCTCTTGGTAATGTACAGATCCTGAACTGGTGACAGACTGCAATCAGTGACTTTTTCAGCAGTCTTGATAATGTGTTGCACTCTTGATAATGTCTCTGAAGGAGGTTGCACCAAACCAAGTATTGATGCCAGGCATCGTGATGCATTCTAAGGCAATTGTCATAAGAAATCTACTAATTTACAATAGCTGAATTTTAAATAGCTGACTATAAAAAGGCTCTCAGGTCCTACTTTTGAGTAGTGTACCTCTTGGTTAATTAATCGATATGGCACTACGATGCACTAAAAGACATTTTGCCCAGCTCACAGACTTTAAGAGAGGCAAATCAATAGACTGAGAGAAGCAGGGTTGTCGTTTTGACCAATCACACACAATCTAAGCTGTTTTGACTTATCTGTTAGGAGTGGCGTAAACAGTGGTTCCATGAGGCCACACACACATGGTAAACAGCCTCCGGACCTCTCAGACAGACCAAAAGAGGATTGTTTGATCCACAGACAGATACAAGTAGCTCCCACAGTTTTGTTGTCCACCATCCAGATACAGGTGGCACCTTCATTACACAACCAGTCTATGCCTGGAGTGTTTCAGGGGCTTAGCAGAATGAACTGTGATGCCATGGTGCCCATTAGGTGTCCTTCCATTGACAGGCAGCTATTATCACTTTAGTTTGCAGTGGTGTCATGAACGAGAAATCTGGACTGCTCTTTACTGAAAGCATATTGTCTTTAGAAAACAATTTAGATTGTGTTCAGGATTTAACCAGTCTCATGGTGTGTGCTTCAATCCTTCCTTTTTTAAGGAGCGACATTCTGTCCAAACTTCTGGGGTCATGATCTGGGGAGCCACTGCATATGACATACAATCACCCCTTGCAGAGATATGAAGGATACAAACAACTTAGCGATATGTGCATCCTGCGGTCATTTTATATTTTTTGTTAAATATATATTTTTTGTTAAATAAGTGATGTATGCACCTCCCATTTAAGATATCATGTGATTGTGTTTCCCAGAAACTTGATCAATGTGACAACACTCACTGGTGAACTACAGTATTAAGGTTGAGTGGGGAGGCGGAAGATGTGCATCTCTATGGTTTTAAGGTTGTTTAGACTGAGCAAGATTGGTAAGGAGAATAACCACAGTAATGACATCTCAAATTTTGATATAAATTAAACCATTTGACTTCAGATGGACTGGTCATATCACAAGAGGTGTAATGGCCTCCCATCAATGCAAAAGCTTTTTTACATTTTTATTTTTTAGCATCTGGGATGGAGACAGATGTTTTGAAACATGCTAGATTCAGTATTCAGCTGTAATGACAAATTAAAAATGTCTATAAATTTGGGTGAGAGCTGATCGACAAAGTGTGCGAGAAATCCTGGTGCAAGTAAACAAGGACAATAGCTTGTTATACTCTTGGTTCTTTGAATTGTTCTGTTATTGCTGTGAGAGAAGCAGCTAATGGTTGATTTTGTTATACAGTTTTCCTGAGAGACAGCCAGGAAACAGCCAGTGTGAACTGTAGTAATTAGAAAGTGTGTTTTTTCTGATTGTATTTGCAAAAAAATGCTGAGTGATCCCATATTTCCATGTAATGAAATATCAGCCCAGAGTTTTCGTATATCTTGGGCTACCAATGCATAATCATTCCATCACATTTACATTTTCGGCATTTAGAAGACGCCTTTCCCCAGAGTGAATTACAACTGATACAGTCAGCATTGATGGGTTAAGGGTCTTGCTTAAGGACCCAACTGTGGCAGCTTGGCAGAGGTGGGATTTGAACTTAACCGCTAGACTACTGCAATCCCAAATTCAATGGAATCCATCTCCTTGTGACACTAAAAAAGGAGTACCACTAGGTTCACAACAGAAAGGCCATCTGGGAGCAGCAGCTCCAGCTCATCAGAACTATACTCCGGCATCATATAGAGCTGGCAGTTTCCCAACAGAGTGAAGCTCTTGACTTACTCACTCTTTTATGTCATGTAAGCTTTAATAAACTGTGCATTCCATTTGCCTGCCTGGTTTTCATTCATTTTCTTGTGCTCCTGTTTAGTTTATTTTTAGCCTGATCTGGCACATTCTGAAGCGAATATGAAGTGATTGATATAATTGGTTAACAAGGAAATGCTGATTCAATATCCTACTTAAAGAAATTACATTTATTCATGCATACATCGAACCATGAATTCTGTCTATTCTCAACAGATTGTTAATAATTACCCTGCAATTAAATAAATGGTGTATTTTCCTCTTTGTTTATTGAGATAAACAACAACAATGTATCATTTTGCAATTACTGATGCATTGTGTTGTACATCTCAGACGTAAAATTATGTCAGAAAAAGGAAAATATTGTTTAGAAAAAAAAATCTGTATTACACAATGTGTCATGCTGGTATAATACGCACGTAAGTCACTTCCAGCACAGTTTGGTCTGGGTTAATTACTAGGTTAAGTAGATTTCATTTCACTGGGACAATCAAGAATCTGTACTCTCTAGGACTAAAGTGCACTCCTACATCAGTTTATTCATTGTCCAAACTGATTTATAAAATGCAAAAATTAACCAAGATATGAGAATAACCAAAAGGTCTAAAAGTACAGTTGCAAAAGATTATAAGTTCATCAAAGTAATTACACTAGGCATTCAGTATAACATCACTCTAACATACAAGCCAGCTACAGCAAGAACCCAAGTCCGGCAGTACTAAAGGTTAAGCATTGCAAAAAGACATGATTGGCTGTGTCTAAGGGAGGCGGGGCAGATCATTACTAAGCCATGCAATGGCCTGGTGTCCCACCCAGGACCTGCTTTTATCTCCAACCTGTGTTAACCAGGAATAAGTGCCAGAGCCTCCATGATGATGACAAAAATCAGGCTGTAATGTGCTTATACGCTTGTACAGTTACATCCCAAAAGTTTTATTTTTTCATTTTTCATTTCAATTTTGTGTTCCTGCATGTTTTCCATTAAAGATGTGGTGGGTGAGTTTGTCAGTAGGATGCTTGAGTAATGGTTTAGGGCATATTTCCCAGTTAACTTTTTGTCAGTCATTTTGTCATGTACAAAATTCCACCAATAAATCTAGTAATTAAGATAATACTGAGCACAATAGATATGCTCTTAGCACATGACCAAACATATTATGATTGACAAAAATAAATGACCAAAAGTTGTGGCAAACGAATTAAACTTGATTTGTGAATGTATGTATGTCATTACAATATTAGAGCAAAAGGGTACGGGAAAACTGTATAATTGAAAGGAGGCTCTGATTGATGATGATTCATCACAATTGATGTTGCATCAGTGACTGTTAATAGACTCTGTGCTCCTAACCCATAAGTAACTACGTTTTCTCTTTTCTCACCAAGCTCATGTTCCGGTACCAGTTCCAGCACTATACACTTAGATGCTCCTCCACCTTAGCATCACTCTACTGGTCTTCATCAACTGAAACCAGTCCCACCATGCCTGGGTCCTGCCAGAGTGCAGTAACTCCCTCCATTATTTAGATAATAGGAGACGATGTGCCTCCAATAACTTACCAATGAGGATTTATTATCTTAAATCTTATATCTTGTTTATTTTATATTTGATTACAAATTTAACTTTTATTATTCATTTAAATTGTGTTATCTAATTAATTTGACTATTACTACAACCTAAGTATTTCAATTATCATGTAGGCCACCCAAGAAGGATGGGTCCCTTTTTGAGTCTTGGTCCTCTCAAGGTTTCTTCCTTCTTTATTCAGGGAGTTTTTCCTTTCCACTTTTGCCCTAGGCTTGCTCAATTTGGGACTGGCCTTTTAAAAATATAATACTGTTAAGCTGCTTTGAGACAATGCAAAGTGCTATATAAATAAATTTAACGTAGACTTTGGCTCTAGTACCATGTTGGGCCACCTCTAGCCTGGATACAATATGAGATATGGTTATTGAATGGATATGAATATTGAAAGTCAACAGTTTTAGTATGGTATCCTGTGGCATATTTGCCCACAGATGTTGCAGCTGGTGCTATAGATCTTGCACACTTGCTGTTGCATGTGATGACTCCCTAGATCATCACACCAGCCATTACCTCTGGTCTGTCTGGGTCTTACTGAGCCTGTCCACATCTGTGCATGTCACAGAATTACTTCTCCCAACAACTCCTAACAGCCAGGTCAAAATGGCCAGAACTAACCTGATTCTATCAGTCCAGTGATGCCCCCCCAAAAAGTCTGTCAACTGGGCAACATGTCTTTGAGATGTATCATAAACAACTCTTACTGAAGGACAATACCAAAAAGTATCCTCTGAGTGGCTTTTTCTACAACAATGAGGAAAGTACTCCCGTGACAAAACCCAGTGTCTAATTAGAGCACACCTTTATTCATTTACGTCTGCCTGAAGCATGACTGTACGCTAAGTTTTGTGCACTGTGTGCATTGTTTTTTCATGACTGAGTATATTTGTTTCCATGACAGTTACTTTGTTTAAATTTTATCCTGCACTGGAATATATTTTATGCAATAACTGCCATAACAAATTCAGATTAATGTTCAGCTGGCTGGTAATAATTGACTGCCTTATAAGGTAAACATGAACTTTAACCTGGAAATGATGATAAAAGGTAAAGGTCAAGCATGATATAGTAATTTGTCTTCATCTAACTGAATCTTTTGAAAATTCAATAAGCAAATTAAGTTGTTGTAATTACATTATTTCAATATGACTACACACTTAAACCTTTGTTTCAAGCCTCATTAAACATACATAGAACCCCTTTATCTCCATAAAAGACCTGGAACACATGCTCTATGCACTATGTTTAATACCTCTTAAGCCGCCAGCAAAGTGTACTTTTATACAGCATTATTTTTTATCTTTAATTATTTTATACAGTACAACCTTTTGTTATTAATTTATGCAGACTGCGGATCATGTGCAGCAAATGCTTGTAAACAGGGCAAAACCTTACAGAGCTACTACAAATAGGCAAAGTATTAACAGTAGCAAGGCTAACAGACACAAAAGCTAATGCAAATAGGCAAAGTGGAAGCAGTAACAATAGAGTACTTGAGCATATTAGAGGCTAACTGACAAAGCTAATACCAATAGTAAACATAAAACACATCAGAAAGAAAACAAATATAAAAGACATGAAATAGAGCAGACAAATCATATTAGGAGCCAGCAAACCTGAACAGACTTGACAAGGAAGTGAACAATACGGTGGGTTTATATAGGAATAGCCATGAGCCAGATGGCAACTGTGTATGATGATGTGGCTAACAGGCTTTTTCCAGCACACATCATCCAGAGACTGGCTTGTCATGGGTCATCAACATGGTCTTTTGCTTAAAAGGAATTACAGGATTTCTTTGTTAGTGCGTTTTTTAGGCTGTTTTGTTTTTATCTTTTTTTACCCTACCAACGGTACCAAATTTAAAATATTTCTAGATAATTTCGTGGGGATTGATGAACATCCAGCTTGGTAGAAGTTATTCTGTAGCATTTTCCAGCTTTGTGCATTTCTCCAGTTCTTTCCTCAAACATCTTCTGAGATTTATTTTGCTTAGGAATTGTGCAGTTCTGGAACAGTTCTGTCTGTTTTTATGTTTGTTTTACTTAATAAACTTAACTTCATGATCATAAAGTACACATTTCTATAAGAAACTTCCTTTTTCTGAACTTCTTTACATTTGGAGTTTATTTCTAAGCAATGTTTTTTTTTTCTGGATTTGTAGTAAATTTTCCAGGAGATTCACAGGAAAGCAGCAGGCATGTGAGAGGTGTGGCCGCTTACTCATGTGACTTTAAAGATAAGGCTTTTTCCAGTTTTGCTTGCTTAGACAGCACTCTCACTCAACAATAAAATGACAGATGTAAAATGACCTGAATAAAATGACCTGCAAATCCATGTTGGAATGGCAAAGGGTTTATTAATCACGTTTACTGAAATATGGCTAAATGAAAATAGAGGAGCTACCGGAATTTTCTCTATTCAGATCAGTATTCCATCTTGCAGCCAGAAATCTAAAGGTGGAGGGTTTTGCTTCTTTAATAAATTAAATGAAGTATGTAATCAAAATAGTATTCCTAATCATTGAATGCAAATCATATTGAATTTGCCTTTATAATATGCAGTATGCATTCCAAATATAACTTATGCTCAGTCAGCTCATCAACAACTGGCTGATCAGATTATGCAGGTTAAATTAAATCTGATTCCTTCATTAAGATAATGGGTAACTTTAATCACACCATTCTTTCAGCTGAATCAGTAAGATCATAGTCTGTTGATGTTCTAAAGGATTTATGGACTTGTCTGGACACCACCGATTGGGTTATCTTCAAATGTATGACCAACAGCTTTAATGATTATGCAGACATTGTCAACCCCTGACCAAGCTTCTGAAGATACATCCATCCCAACCAGAACAGTTTACAAATGTAATACCAAGAAACCTTGTTTCTCCCCAAACCTGCAAAACTGTGTGCTCTAAGAAAGGGGCCAAGAGGAATAATGACAGATATGCACACAAAAAGCCAAGTGTGAACTTAACAAGGAACCTTCAGCACAGAGAATAACTGGAAGAAAATATTCTCTCGTGACGATTGTTATTCTCTCTGTAAAGTCACAATCCCAATATGATCATAAAACAGCAGGTCAACAGGATCCTTAAGGAAACAGAAGATATGGACAGAAGCAGGCCCTAACTGCATCTTAACAGCAACACTTCGAGTGTATTCACCTTATGGCTGATTGCCTTGTACCTCGCAGTTAAATGTTCTGGGCCTGAGTATGCTTATTGTTATCATCGTTACGCTAGTATTGTGGTGGTAAAAGTCATGCTTGCGCATCACAATTGACTTTATGGTTGTACATGTTCTGTGTAGTCTTTTTTTGTCATCGTAGACATTCTGACATTCAGCCCTCTCAAGATTTATGAATTATGCATGCAGTGATTTTCTGCTACTCGTGACAGACATATAAGATGATTTTTAAAGACCCTGCTGATGTTGTGTTCCACACTTGGGCACAGTTAGCGTGAGTATGCCCTTAGATACGGCTCTAAACAGTTTTATACAGTGCTTCAGAGATTCCATCATTATAGAAAATCTCCACAAAAAAAGGAAATCTCCCATTTAAATGATTGCAGACCAGCTGCATCAACCACTGGAGTCGTGAAGTGTTTTGAAAAGCTAATGGGATTATGTGAGATCCTCTCCTCCTCAGTATTGGTGTTTCACAAGGTTTCACACTGCTCCCTTTACTATAGGACTTAAAGCTTAAGATTTTTTGCTGATGATACCACCATATCAACACTCATTTCAAACAAAATGACAGATCCAAATATAGAAATTTAGTCTGATTCCAACCACTCAGAGCTTAACATGCAAAAATCTGTGAAAAGGACTGTGGTAGCCTAACCGTTAAGGCACTGGACTGTGGACCTGAAGTCCCTGGGTTCAAATCCCACCTCTTCCAAGCTGCCACAGTTGGGTCCTTAAGCAAGGCCCCTAACCCACAATTGCTTGAACTGTAAGACTGTATCAGTTGTAAGTCGCTCTAGATAAGGGCGTCTGCTAAATTCCGTAAATGGAAATGATCATTGAGTTTAGAAGAAGGGACTGGTTCTGTTTTAGGTAGCTACAAATGAATTTGTATTTATTCCTTCCATTTCTTCCTGGTTCAGCATTGCAACTTGTCATTCCAAGAGTGATCGTGTTGTAAGAAGTGAAGAGAAAACTACTGGATGCCAGCTCAGCTAGACGTGTCTATGACACACTCCAAGGCATTTTGCCCAGTTGACTTTAAAAGGGAACGTAATATCAGATGGAGAGAAGCAGGATGGTCATTTTGACCATCTGTCAGGAGGTGTTGAGAGCAGTGCACATATAGCAAACAGGCTCAGGCAGCCCAGGAAGATATTTCATTATAGGCAATTTCATTTTGAAGTGAGCAGTATTAATAGGATTGTTTAATTGTCCACCATTCAGACATATGTGGTACCTTTACTACACACCCCTGTCTCTGCCCGAATCATTTCTGGGAGTGCTATGCAGAAGGAATTTTGTTGCCACTGACAGCCAGCCAACTTTGCCTTTGTTTACAGTGGTGCCATGAAAGAGAAACCTGGACTGCTATGGACTGTAACCTTATCATCTTTAATGTTGAATCCAGGCTCTGTTTGGGATCCAGGATTGAGTACAGAGGCTTTATCATGCCTTTGCTGTGGAACAACACACTGATCTGTGGAGTCAGTCACCTTTAGTAATAATAAGAGGAACACAAACAATTCAGAAATAGGTGCAGGACATCCTGTGGTCATATTTTCCCTCCAGCTTCCAATTCAGCTGTGGCATGATAATACTTGCCCACGCACTGAAAGGGTTCTACCCACATTTGCCTGCCAGACTATTTTCTTGTATATTATGTAGACCGCCATTACGTGCCATTTACCTAGTAAAGTGATCCTGGTTAACTTGAATGCATTGTTGGTAGAAGACAAGCTGAATGAAGGGACTGTAATGCAATGGGCAATTTAATGCTGGGAAACCATAAGTCTGGTAATCTTTGTAAACATCATTTTGATACACGCTACCTCTACCTATGTAATCATTTTGGCATTTCAGGTGCACACATTTATGGAAGTGGTTTTCCACAGCTTGCAGTGGCATCATTCAGCAGGATAATATGCCCTATTATACTGTTCCTCAGACCTTAACCTGATTGGGAGGGATGTGATAAAACCAATTGTGTTCACTCCCATGTTTTAAACTATTGAACATGGACACATGAAAAATGGAAAGCCAATCAGGAATAGACAGAGACGATAATTTTATTCTTTCTCTTGCTTATTCACGTCTTGTTACATTTGTTCATGAGTTCTGTCCCTTAGTTCAGAAATGTTTAGACAATAGCCACTGAAATATTTTCTACATGACACACAGGGACCTAACCCACAATGAGGAAGCTAGTAGGCTGAACTTGTAAATTCCTCCTCTACATTCCATTATTATTGCTAATGATATTTTATAAATGAAGCTGCAAACCAACAGGAATTAAATTGAACAATTTAATTAGAAACTTAACCATGCTACATATTACCATAAATATAGTGAAAGTAGGTGCACTAGTGCATTGCTCTGCTGTTCTGACTTTGTCAGTTGAAGAGGATTAACTACAGTTTTCAAGCATTGTGAAAATGCTTCTGTGGGTCAATCAGCTCCCAACTCAGCTGTTTAATGTATAAAAGAGTGGCCAATGCTATCATTCAGTGCAGTACCTTTGTAGAGGGGCAGCAACAGGAAATTGTTTGAAGGAAGGTTGCCTTGAAAAAGAGTAGAAAAAAAGCAATGAATGCTAACTTCTAAGAAAGTAAACAAAAGAACAGAAGCGATATCCAAGAAAACTAAGCGAGAGGGTAAAACTAAAAGTCTGAAATACATTAAGGAGTTAGAAGCATCAAAACAGGGGAGCAGACAATGCAGAGGAAGTAAGGTTAGGAAGTGAATGTGGAAGGGAGAGCATGGTGTTTAAAGCCAGAATGTTTATACATTCTGAAGTGTATGAATATATGTCTATTCTATTAATTAGAGTTTGGAAGATTGGGGAAACCATTTGATTAATCTCAGCCTGGATTTCATTATGATAATTATTTAATTGTTTATGGAAAGTATCAGTTCTTTGGGTAGTGGAGGCCAGATGCTATTTTAGGATTCACATCATTTAGTTCTTCACTGCTGTCTGAGGCCATTCAAATTCCTTTATTAATTCTTATAAAACACCTCCATACTCTGTAAACATTAATTAATTCATTTATTCATTCACTTTCTTATCATCTTAATTCTGGACAGGGTTGTGGGAGAGCCAGTGCCTAGCTTCCAGCATAGGGTACAACCCTAGACAGGGCACGCACTCACACACTAAGGCCACTTTAGCATAATCAACTAACCTAAAGCAAGTCTCTGGACTTTGGGAGGAAACTGGAGCACCCAAAGAAAACACACAAAGACACAGGGAAGACATTCAAACAAAAAATAGGTTGCGCCACTTCAAAAGCGGATCAAACCCCGGAGCTTCTTGCTGTGAGGTTTACATTGCTACCCACCGAGCAACAGTGCTGCCCTCATCTTCACCTTATTGTCTCATTACACTAAACATTAAAATATATTACATTGTTTCCATTTGTATTTACATAATAAAACCCTGAAAATAAAACCAAATTAACATTAACAACTCCTATGAATTATTAAAATTTAGCTATTAAAATACTTGGCTGGAATAAGTGAGTGAGAGTGAGAGTGAGAGTGAGAGTTTTATAATTTGCTCTGGCACAACCTGTCACCTTCTAGATCATACAAGCTTACTGGTCCCCACCTGGCATCAACTGTAGAGGTTGCATTACTTTAGATCAACTGCTCCTTGAATATTGCTCTACTACTGGTGCATTGTAATCCAAATAATAAATTATGGCTGTAAAGGTGTTTTCAAATAGTGCTCCGATATAAAGTTCTGGAAATTGTATGTTAAGGGAATGATTCCAAAATACCCTTGAAGTACAAGTCAAAGGATAGAAAGTGCATGGCACCACCAGCTCCTTGCCTAAACTGTGCTCTCTCTCCAAACTGAATTTAGAGGCTGATGGATATCGATCAAAGCTATCAAGAGGACAGCAGCAGTTTTGAAGGACACATGGCACGTGGCAACAAACTCGCATGGTGAAATTGAAATGTATTAAATTTAATTTGCCAAAGTGAACATGTTACGTGGATTCAAGAGGTTAGTTCCATTTGACTTTTCTGATTGTGAATCCATCAAAAGTATTGAAGTTGAAGCATAGGTTGTGAGACATTATTAAGTTAGTTACATATTAAATCAAACTTAAAAATCAATATAACGTCCAATATATAATAAGATATAAAGTTCTTTATTAAATTTAATCTGATTTATTCAATCAGTTCCAGTGTCTATAATAAATGACATCACAGTAGACCAAACTGGATGTTAATGCTTTCTCATTACAGTATGCACTTTAGTCCTTTTACCAATGACATCTTTATTGTTTTTATATTTTCTAAAATATATGTGCTCTGATGTTCTGCTTCTCACTGTCCCATGAATCAATGATTTTCCTGCTCTAGTACACTCATGTTGACTCAACGATAAAAAGAAATCTTGCATTACAAGGGACCTTCTGGACCAGGATTTGGAATTACTCTTCTAATATATTTATACAATTCATCATTAGTATCAGCTGAGGGCCAAAATATGATGTCAGGGTATTTCATCAGGAGTCAACAGCGTGAGTTTCATTTCCTTTATAGATGGACAAAATGTTGGCAGGGTGCATGGAGTAAAAAGCCACCACTTAATAGCCAAACAGTACAGATGCAGAGAGGTAAGTAATTATCTAAACCAGGCAAGATGCCATTAGAAGGATTTTTTCCATATATAAACTATGATGTCATCACTACAGTCGTGCTTGAAAGTGTATAAACCTTTTAACATTTTCTATACTTCTGTATAAATATTCTGTTCACAAAAAATTAAAAAGTACAATCTGTTTGTCTTATTGTGTATATGTCTTATTGTGTATATTCTCTTAATCTATTTGTAGATATTTTGTAAAAATCTGAAGATCATATCTATGCAACAAATATACAGTACAATAATATAATACATAATTGTGTATTGGAAATGCATACTGATCTCAGTTATTTAATAATTTGTTAGCATCCCGATTGGCGTAATACAATTAGTAAAAATAACCAATGGGCCACACTTCAGATTAAAATATGTTGGTTGTTTCTGTGCTCATAAGAAAAATATATGAGCATCACTATAATAGTACTGTGATTACCATTGCACTTTGCCAAGTGGAGTGGCATTAAATCATTTGACTATTTGGAGGAGTGGTTTTCTGGAATGATAACTTATCTGATTGCCAAAAAATACTACCTGCCTGAAAGTGAGACAAATAATGGTCTGTTTTGATAGATTTGTGTAAGCCCATTAATGCTATAGCCTACAGTAACATTCCATAAATAGGAATGTTTAGGCCCTGGCCATCAGAAAACAGAGTAAGGAAGAATAACAAAGTGTGTAGTAAAACAGATGCGCTACAGTCTGTAATTGAGTAAAGTGCTCCTTTATGATAAGGGAAACTGATAAAAATGGACAATGAGCAGAGAAAATGAAGTGTTTAACACTGCATTGGTCAGCAAACTTTTGGTGGAGAGAGCTAATCACTTGTGCAACTTTATTTTCTCTGGGAAAGCATGGAAGAGGAGCTTCCATGATTAATTAGCCTCCAACAGTTTTATCTCCTTTTCCCATTGCATTTGTGAAAGACAATAAAAGCTTTCACATCAATATAAATTGGTGAATGTGATTACTAGAAGCTGAGTAATGCACTGACCTGTTAAAACAGCGCCTAATGATAGACCATTAATCGAGTGCTAGCCAAATTCAATGCAACTTCATTCTGTCCAGCATCATGTGAACACTCAATGACCCAAATGCTTGGATGAGCAGTGACTTGTCACTTTTTATTTATTTAATTTTAATAATTATTCAATACAATATAAATCCAAATAATTGTAAGCAACTCTATTTAATCTACTGTTAATCTTTGGTAGAGAGTAGATCATTTAACACTAATGTTTAACATCGGACAGACAGAAACTCAGAGCATCATTATTCTGTTTTTATTTGTCTTCTTTATTTAAAAAAGTAACAACAGTTTGTTCCAACTGGGTACTCTGGACCTAGTGATAAAAGGTTCAAATCCCACCTCTGCCAAAAGATGCCACAGTTGGGTCCTTAAGCAAGGCCCCTAACCCATAATTGCTGGAGTTGAAAGATTATATAAGTTGTAAGCTGCTCTGGAAGCTGCTAAATGTTGCAAATGTTGTATTAAAGTGGCCTTTCTTATAGGCAAGTGTGTATGCAGTTTCTATCTGCTTGTCTTGGTGAGGGATGTGTTACAATCATTTTCTATAGGAGTCTGAATCTGGCCCACTTGATTATTCTAACTCTGTGTGTGAAGTGAAAGATTGTCATTTTATTGTGGTATATAAGTCACTTTCTCATGGGAAAATGTGTTAAATGGTTTTAGGGTCACAAACTCTTCAGTGCCTACACACAGACAGAACCATTTTCACAGAACACTAGAATGAAAATAGAACATGCCAGCTGTTTCCAGTCATTAAACAATTAAACATATCCCCTAATTTGTGTGTGTAGTATATATTCTGGACCAGTGGTATTCAAATATTACACTAGCCACCAGCAACAATTTGTAATAAACATGGTGTCAGCTATTATGGTAGCTGTATTGGCACTGTGGAACTGGACCACCTAGCACTGTCTCTACCTGTGACAATGAGGGATAGCGTGGCATAGTGTCTCAAAATGTATTTAAATTTTATTCCAAAAGTGAAATATTTGCTTTGAAATAGAGAGATTTTCTGTACACAGCAAAGTGTATTGAGTAACCTGCAAGCAGATTGATGGTCAGCCTTTAAATGTTTTTAAAGCAGTAATCAGCAGTAGTTTCTGCATTATATCAATTAGCAATACAAGAAGACAATAGCAATACAAGGGGACAGTGCAGTCAACTATCCTTAAATCCAATGAAGGCCATAAGGTGGATAAAAAATTCTAATCGCTGTCCTGAGGGCAGAATTGTGAACAGTCCATGCTGGGGCTGGGGCTGGCTCTGCTGAGAGGTCAGAGAGAATCTGAGATTCTGTCCCATAGCACATCTGGCTTCAAGGTGGCTGCAGGGAGCTGTCGTACAACCGATTATATACCAAGGGTTTTTTACTGCACTTATACTTCAGAGAGATTGAATAAACAGACCCATTCATAACACTTTACATTGTTCTCAGTACAGTTAAAGAAAACTTAGCTGACATTTTAAATTTAAATCTTTATTAAAATTGTCTCTATAATGTCTCATCTAATTTATAAGGAACTGAGACAACTCACACTGTGCAGTTTACATTTGCACTACACTAACTTACAATAGAAATTTTAGAGCTGGCTACCTTTCCATTCATGTCTATTATCTGTACTTAATCAAATGTGCCCTGTGCAAACAATCAAAGACATATTTTCACACAATGGCTTTTACATACTTCTCTTGTGTTGATCCACATCCTCACAAAGAGGGTAATCAGGTGTGATAATGAAAGATTAAGGAATATGGAACACGCACAGCTGGAATGTCAATCGGCACTCAGAATATCAAGGGTCAAAAACTGTCTATAGCCTGCACCTGGAGAGGAAAATTTGTGAGGAAAATGTTGTGTGTCTCACTGCTGCATGGCCCATTGCTTGGACAAGAGTACAATGCTCCCCCAGCCTGCTACTGAAGCATTCAGCTCATAAAGACTGGTGGAAGAAGATTATGTGGAAATAATGGCTGAGCAAATATGTCAAATACTAGAAATATAAATGTAATATGTAACAATATATACATTCTGCTCTTTTTGTATAAAATTAAGTGATTTAAGAATTCCTCCAGTCTATTAGTGAACAAATCAGTCATTTCATTTAATAGCAAAATTTCCTGGAGATATTACAGCCGGTACAAAATTTTAATAAGCTATGAATTTATATTTGAAGTAGTAAAAGAAATAGTGAAAGAAAACAAGAGGTAGGCCAGCAACAAGCTGGGTGAACACATTTAAAGAAATCATAAACAATCTTTACCTTGACAGAATGGGCAGCACTGTGAGGATCTTTTTTAGATGTTTACATGGCATTTGATGCCATTCAGCCATTCAGGTTTCAAGCTCAGGGTAATGGGTTTGGATGATCACATTATTCCAAGGATAATGGATTACCTGACAGGAAGACCACAGTTCGTGAGACGTCAGGCTTATGTGTCAGATATGCTTGGTTGTGCAGTACAGGTTCTCCTTAGAGAACTGTGTTGGCTCCCGTCCTATTAAACAGCCATTGTAGGATGTATCAGAGGCAGACAGGACGAGGAGTACAGGTCTTTGGTGAGGGGCTTTGATGAGTACTGTGGTAGCCTTTTGGTTAAGGTTCTGGACTGGGTTCAAATCCCACCTCTGACAAGCTGCCACAGTTGGGTCCTTAAGCAAGGCCCTTAACCCAGAATTGCTTAAATTGTAATTCGCTCTGGATAAGGGCGTCTGCTAAATTCTGTGAATGTAAGTGTAAATGAGTAGTCTGAGAGGAACCAACTGCAACTCAACATCAAAAAGATTAAAGAGACAGCAGTTGATTTCAGGAGGTCCAAGCCCTGCCTACATATTTCTATTGGGGGTGTGGATGTTGAAATGGTACCCACATATAAATGTGGGAGTTCATCTGGATGACAGATTGGAGAGGACTACTAACAGGGATGCAGTGTACAATAGTTAGAGTTGCCTCTGCTTTCTTTGGTTCCTTTGGTCTTTTGCACTGTCGTGTGTTGAGGCAATGGCATCACAGCTTGACTCAACTCTATTATTATGTTAAATATTTTGTCAAGTACTAAATGCAGTGCAACAGCCCATTGGGATAGTATATATAGTAACTATATTAACTATATTATCATAGTATTATTGTATAAACGTAAGCAAGCAATTTATACAGTTTGGAATGTACGGAAAAACAAACAATTTTTTTAAATTCTTATTAAATTTATATATATACATATATATATATGTATATATATAAATTTAATAAGAAATAATTACATGTAATATTCAAATAAAAAAATTGTTTGTTTTTCCGTACATTCCACCAACAAAAACATTTCTTGGACATCTTTTGACTCTATGAACTGAATGCGGGTTAACTGACATGAACTGACTTGCGGGTTAAAAGTATGACATTGTAATATTGATAGCCTATTAAATTAGATGCAGTCATGCTCATTCAGTTTACGGATTAACTAATGTGTAACATACATTAATACATTACAGGAATGACCACATATTGGGATTACATCCAACACATGAACACGCTTAACAGCTGGCCTTTCAGAATATAAATCAACTGTCTCTTTATCCTCATGCAGTGGTTTAGATGATCCTGCAATCTCACTCTGCAGAGACTAATTAGAGATACTGAATATTAGAGAAGCCTCAGAACTGAAGGGAAACATCTTGTCTTTCCCAAGCTGTTATAGGAGATTCCCACAGTAGCTGTCAAAGCAACCTTTTAGCTGGCAAAATAGGTAAAATATTTGAATGATAGCTAGAGGTTCAGTTCACTTCACTTCTAAAGCCAAAATGTAAATGAATGTGAATAAAATGTGATATAATATATAGTATTTAAAATATCATCTCACCACACTACAAGTGTCTGAAATAAAGCTAGAGCTCAAGTTGAAGTACAGCCCGTCTAGCTACAAGGATGCAAGAGGTTTCAGCCATCAGCCTCCTAATTAGCCCAGGCACTCACTGGGTCAGGCTAAGATCACTGAGACAACACCTCTAATTGGAACCCTCACTCCACTAAATAAAAAAGCCCTAGCACAGCACAGAACTGGCACATGCTGTGTTTTGGACAATGTTGTATTTAGAAGCTTTACCAACAAGGTTATTTGAGTTCATCAGTTAAATCAGTGTCAGACTAGCATTAACCAACTAACTTGGAACCAAAATAGAACGTGGAGTCTGTGAGTAGAATAAGAGCATAAAAAACACAACATATGCTGTTTTTTAGTCTGGGGATGTTGCCAGCAGTCTTGCAAACCAACATTAACATTGTGTCAGGATCGATGACTGTTGCCTAGAGGAGCATCTGGCTAACAAAGCCACTCTCTGTCCCAAATGCTATTTTTTCTTTTCATTAAGCAGTGTTAACCTCCTGCCTTAGGGCAGCTGTTAACAGGCAGACAGAGCTATTGAGGGAGGTGATGTTAAACAATTACCCAATTAATAATCTCTCACCCTAAAGCGAGGTATTAATAAATGAGGTTATAACATTATGATACAACTAATTACTGTGATGTTTTATCAAGTAATGGGGAGAAAGATCATTTTTTGAGCAGTGGGTAGAAATGTTTTCCAGTCCTTATGCTGCTATTGCACGGCCACATTATAGCTTAGAAGTGAGGTTAATACTGCTGATGCTTTCTATACATAGTACATGGAAACAATGTTATAAATCCTCTCTTTCTTAGCGAGCAACCTATCTAGCTAATTTAATTGTGTAACATACACTGTATGGACAAAAGCCTTAAGATACAACTCTTATTCACTAAATTCAGGTGTTTTATTATATAGTCCCATGTTTAGTATTTATATTTATTATTTATAGTCCCTTTGCCATAGTTGTATAAAATAAAGAGCCTGGCCATGGCCATACAGTCTGCCTTTGAAAACATTTTTAAAATAATGTGTCATTATGAAAAGCTTACTGAATTTGAGTGTGGTACTGTAATAGGATTAGCAAGTCTTTAACATCAATACAAAAATATGCATGGAGAGCATGGCTATAAATACTTGCTGTGTGTGCATTGGGATTAATAGAACAGGTGGTATGGTGCAGTGATTTTGTTTGATGTGTCGGTATTAAAAGGGTATTAAAAGGGTCTCATTTGGGTGTCCAAAGGTCGTAGTGTAAAGGAAGTAGCTACATTTTCAGGGGTAACAAAACATATGGTCATACAGGAAAAGGCAATTTGTTTCATGACTTGTGAATAAAAATCACTCCAATAAGTCAAGAATTTATTTTTGAAGCCAATGTAGATCCTTCACCACCAATTTTTGAAAAAACACTCCAGTGGAAGCTGCATACCATGAACATATGGAGCAGAGTGGCACCCAAGAGGCCTTTGCTTACCTCTGCACCCAAAGTTACCCAGTTACAGAGAGTGAAAAAAAAAGAAAATGCACTAACCATGAGTGGAAATGTGTTATCTGGTCAGGTGAATCTCATTTCCTTCTGTATGTGAATGATGCTAGGTGTCGTTTTTATCGAAAACTATAGGGCTGCGTGTACTGCGTGCAAGGTGAGGTTCTATAATGTTCTCTGGGAAATTTGTTCTTTGGTAAAAGTGACAGTATATTTAAATGCCTGCACTGACATGCTAGACAGCCATGTTTTTTTTTACCTTTTGCTCGTTTCTTTTTCTGGAAAACATAGAATCAATATCCCTGTTTTCCAAGATAATAATTCTGTGACTTGATGATTGGTATGATGAGCATTCAGGGGCAATCACATATTTGAATTTACCCACAGAATCCTCAGATGTGAATCCTCTTGAAAATCAGGTAATATGCCTGGGAAAGCATCCACAAAATCTTGCCAAACTGCACAATTCTTTGTAAGAATGGTCATCTACATCCAGAAACTTCTCCAGTTTGCCAAATTACACACTATTAGGTATGGTTCAGTCAAAGATTTTTGTCCACTGTGCTTATTTTTTTCAGTAGTTGTTCAGGCATTAAAAACAAATTAATGTACAGTTTTAAAATGGATTTAAATATATAATTTATGATAATTTACATATTCAGGAAAATCTAAAGTATTTTTCTGGAATACAATATTTTCCCTCAAGGATAAGCAGGGGTAAAACAGGATCCTACTTAATGCTAGTTATACAGTATAAGAAGGAAAATACCCTGATTAAAAAAGCTAAAGCATCACTCTCTCACATCTAAATAGAAGCCACAGCGCTCTTGCAAAACATGGGGATCTTGCATGGTCAATATTTGTAAGACTGCAAACAGATTACTATTACATTTCCCATCATCCTCCAAGTGGAATTTTAAAAGAATATATATAAAGTTCAGAACAAGAAAAAATATTTTGAGGCCTTCAGCATTTTTTTTTCCTTTTGCACTCTACTGTGGTATAAATGGTAATACTAAAATATACTCTTGTTCCACTAGTTCTTGCTTCCTTTTGTACAGTTCAACTGACCTACCTCATTTTACTGCTTACCATGTGGTACTGGAGAGAGCATTTTGTTCATGTCACTATTTGTGTGAGCCAATACTTAAGACTATATTATGTATTATAAGATAATATTAAACACAGTTGATTTTATCAGAACATCAAGATTGAGAAAAAGACTGAATTAATATAGCTATCCATACAGCATATTACTGAGATGATGCAAGCATGACACAAATCTAGCAAAACCCTCATGATTTTTTTCCAACACTAGAAATATGTGGCTTTGAAATAGCTTGAAATGTTGTTTGGCGTAAGGCCGGCATAAGACAATCATAGATGCTGGCTCTGGTGGGTTGATTCATCCTCACACAGTGAAAAGACAAACTGATGTTCCAGCAAGGGCTTACAATTTTGCATGATCCAACTGATTTCCGTATAGATTATTAGTTCTCACTTTTTAATGACTTGAACCGTCATCACTTTTAACTTTGGCCAAGAAGCCCCATTATGTCTCTGTGGGCAGACTTAAAAAGCTGCACACTCTACACAACTAGAGTGGTCGAGGGGAATGGGGACGTTAAATAATTCTTCACTGTGGATTCGAGAGGAATTTTAAGCAACTTTACTTTTAATTTCCTCCTGGTGCTATGTAAATTAACAGTAATTGTTGGCCAGAACAGAGCGGTTGAGCTGGTTTTCACTAAATTATGAAAACACTATGGAGCTATGCTGGATTAATGAGACTGGTAAAAAAATCTTGATTGTTACAATTGAAAGGCACATAACAATGCATAATGTCATGAAGTCCTGGTTTTCTGTGTGGTCAAAATATCCTTTCACTTCCTGTCCTGACACCTCACCAAAAATTATAATTAATGACAGGGGACCTATTGATCTCTGAGGTATCATCAAACCTTTACACTGAATAGCAATGTCAGAAAAAAACAATACATACAGTATAAGAAAAAAATCAATACAGAAAGGAAGGTGTCAGTCACAATTAAGGAAGACATTTGCATCCAATTAATTTTGCCTGTCCATATTTATTGTAAAGCTTTTAGAGATTCTCTTTTGGCTTTCGAGCCTTTATGTTAAATTTTATGTTGACATATTCTATATTCTACCTAAAACTTTTGGGTACTGAAATATACTGCTCATAAACATTAGGGGATATTTCAAAATGAAATATTCCATAATGAAATATCCCTTAATTTGTGGGAGCTGTATATCTGGTTACCACCCCAAAACTCTTTAACATGAAATCTCATATGAACACCATGTTATTAACATGTCTATGACTTTTATATAAATCACTGAACTTGAATCATCAACCAGGAAGGTAATATACGAATAAAGAGGAATATATGTGCATAAGGCACATACACTCATCGACCACTATATTATACTCTGGTTGGACTCCATTCTGCCTTTAGAGCTGCCTTAATTGTTTGTGGCATAGATTCAACAAAGTGTTTGGAAACGTGTCAGGTATCATGCAGCTGCTGCAGAACCTGTATATCAGCTGCACATGCATAATGTGAACCCCCTGGACTGGGATCTGGTGACTGTGCAGGCCATTTGAGTACAGTGATACATGGTCAAGAAATCAGTTTGAGATGATTTGTGCTTTGTGACATGGCATGTTATCCTACTGGAGGTAGACATTAGAAGATAAGTACACTGTGGCCATAACAATATGAACATGGTCAGCAACAATACTCAGTAGGCTGTGACATTTAATTATGCTCAGTTGGTCCTAGGGAAATATCTCTAACATAATTACACCACCTGCACTATTGATAAAAGGCAGGATGGATCCATGTTTACAGAAAATTCTGACCCTACCATCTAAATGTCACAACACTAACATTTTTCCAGTCTTCAATTGTATAATTTTGGTTAACCCCAGCGATTCGTAGTCTCAGTTGCCTGTTCGTGGCTGACAGGCGTGACACCTGGTGTTCTTCTGCTCTAGTAGCCCATCTGCTTCAAGTTTTGATGTGTTGTGCTTTCCGAGATGACCTTCTGTATACCTTGGTTACCTGAGTTACTGTTGTCTTTCTATCAGCAAGATTTTGTTTAAGGTTATACAGCATGATACTAAAAATTTAAATGTAAGCATTTGGGGTACTTGGCTTTGTGATTTAAAAGGGTTTACTGAGGTGGATGTTATTCAGGCAAAGAGATATTGTCACTTTGCAGGAAACAAAAGGCTTTATTATTAAAGCTATATAAATAGTAGTACTCTAAAATTATAGAGTCAGGCAGATTTTAACATAATTTCAATGAACAGGTCTGACATTATTTAAGAAAAAACAGATCAATAGGGGCACACGCCTTCTTGATTGAATGACTGATTGACTGACTGATTGCCTGGGGTCCCCACAGTCGCTACACTCACCACTGACAAGGCAGCTGACATAAAACTCCAAAATGATTCACATTTCAGGTACTGGCTATTTCAGAGGCTTTTGATCCATTTCATTATAACAACAGGTTTCCCTGACAGCAAATGAGTGATGACCCAGTTCTGGGCTACAATTTTCTTTTCTCAGCCCACATGCTGCAGTGTTATGATGGTGACTCTGACCCAGTCCTATACATGGATCAAAATCCCCCATTAAGGTCTGCAGAGGATTAAGAAATCACTAACCACCTTCTAATAATATTAATAATAGCCAGTCACCAGGAAATCTTATCTGACTCACTCTTATTTCCAGCAGATATTGCATGATTAGACAGTTTGAACCTCAAGTCC
Organism: Parotocinclus spilosoma; assembly: GCA_033117975.1. Lineage (NCBI taxonomy): Eukaryota > Metazoa > Chordata > Actinopteri > Siluriformes > Loricariidae > Parotocinclus > Parotocinclus spilosoma. Next base: position 2,324 of record JAVSBV010033448.1, on the reverse strand, counting down.
TGGTTACTTATAAAGTTTGTACTCTCTCAAAGCACATTTTTCGACTTGTGTCCATAAAGAAGAGGTTTTTATACAACCTCTGACTGTAAAATGACTGAAAAAGCATTACCAAATGCTTGCAGGCTGTCTCATGTTCTGTATTTGAATGTTTTAGTCAAAATAGTCTTGTAGCAAGTAAGCTAATTTGATTTATATGACTTATATGATCAGTCTGAGATTTCCAAGAAAAAATAGTACTTTAAGGAAGTCTGTCTGTGACGAGTCATGTTTTTCTTCTTGTTTGTCCGTTTCAAGTTAAAATGCCTTAAACTCAATGTGGCTATTGTCAGCAATCTTAGAGCAGCATGTCTTTCATAATCTAATAAGCAGCACTAAGCTACAGCTAATAACATTATGACCTGGTGACATCAATTTTGTCTACATAAAGACAGCGTTCTCTGTCTAATACAATCCCATATCAGAAAAAGTTGGTACGGTATGGAAAAAAATCATAATGCATTCTGTCTTAAATTTACTTTGAATTTTAGCTCATTGAAAATTGTATAAACCCATTTCATTTGGTAATATGCATCTGTCTGACTGGATCATGTCACTAGTTTGTGGTACCGGTATGTCCTCCTCAAACCACTTTTGGTCAGTATTTAGAACTGCTGTGTACTCCACAAGCCTAGGCATTTCAGTAATTATTTGACCCAGTCCTCTGTCCGATTTGGGATAGCGATTTTGGCCTTGGCAGGTCGTAATATGATAATTAATGTTATTTGCTTCATCTGTAAATGGTCATAATGTTGTACAGTCTCTTTTTAATTACTTCTCCATGACCCTGACCATGTATGTTTGTGTAATGTACTGTGTTAAAATCAACAAAATATGTCATTTGTATCCAGGCTTTTCACATAAAAGACAGTATAATGAAATTTCTTGCTTTTTTGCTTTGTACTAACTGGCAAAACACTTTAACAGTTTGTACTTTGAAAATCTAATTCATGAGACATTTGGATGGTCTTTTCAAGTAACCCAAGTTTTGAACTTTTATGGAAACATCTGACCACAGAAGGGAGCAGAGAGACCATAAATGTTTTGACCACCATATCATGAGATCCCTGTTGAAAAAGTTTTTCCCAACTTTACATGGATAAAAAAAAATCACCCATGTCAAAAGAATGCAGCATAACATAGCATAAGGTAAAAGCCTTTCTGCGTATTATTATAGCACTTTTAGGTATTTCTGGTTAGACTGTTTGATTTGGTCAGTGAGAAGCTAGTTTACACAAATGTTGAGTGGTTCGGAGCCAAAGATGAGGAGAATTGTTGAGTGAAATCATCTGAGGAAATTTAGCCCTGCTGGAAAAACAAAAGCATCTGGTTTCAAGTGTCCAGATGAACCAGTGAACTTTGGGGGTTCTTTTAAGCACACTCATCAACTGTAAGGGGATTGTAAATATACTTTTCTGTCTGGTACTTTGGGAAATAAAAACTTGGCCATGACCTAACTGCAGAAAAATGTTAACACTTTATTACAATTTGCTTTGTAGCATTGCATTGTACTATTTGGGGTTTGAATCATTTTCAGCACTGTAATTTTTATAGGTAGCATTATGTGAGTACTTATTTTTTGCTTGATGTACACCTTCAGTTGCTCAACAGGCCGGGGTCTCTGTGGTCATATTTGTCAATCATAATATGTCACACATTTTCAATAGGAGACAGGTCTGGACTGAAGGCAGGTCAGTCTAGTACCCGTATTTTTTTATTACGAAGCCATGCTTTGTGACACATGCAGAACGTGCCTTGGCATTGTCTAGGTAAGATAAACAGGGATGACCCTAAAAAATATGTTGCTGGCTTTTGAACTTTGCGCTGATAACAATCTGGACTTCTGGACTGGTCCTTTTCCTCTTTGGCACAAAGGACACCACATTCATGATTTCCCAAAAAAACTATTTGAAATGTGGACTCGTCAGAATGCACGATACTTTTCCATTTTATGTTAGTCCATCTTATATAAGCTCGGGTCCAGAGAAGCCAGCGGCGTTGTCTGTTAGGTCTGCTTTAACTATCAAAGAATTTAAATCTCTTCTAAAAACTTTTCTATTTTCCTCCTCTATTTAATGTTTGATGCGTCTGCTTGTCTTTAACTGTCGCTCTCTTATGTCGTGCAAATTTTGTTTATTGTTGTTTTACTTGCTGTAATGCCTCCTTGGGTTTGAGAAAGGCTCTATATAAATTATATTATAATTATTATTATTATACAGTGCATCCGGAAAGTATTCACAGCGCTTCACTTTTTCCACATTTTGTTACGTTACAGCCTTATTCCAAAT